>CAJNOI010000077.1:55715-194523 GCA_905250115.1 Adineta steineri | reverse complement strand
GGCATTCTAGGTATTTTGATGTCAGGTGGTATTTATGCTCCACTAACTCCAACTGATCCTTTCGATCGTCTACAATCACTTATTCATCAAGTTGATGCTAAGTTAGTGCTTGTCAGTCAAAACTCACCTTCACATTTGAATCAATGCAATGTACCGATTGTCGACATCTCAGAAATACTTGACTCTTCTGTTCCTCTTAACGATGTTGAGATTGAACAACTATCTCAAGTTGTTGTCACACCGCAATCGATGTCTCATATTGTGTTCACATCAGGATCAACTGGTCTTCCAAAAGCTGTTCAACTTCGTCATCGCAATTTGTTAACTTACATAAAAGCTCATATCATAGAAGAAAATGATGTTGTTGTTCAGCTGTCGAGTTCTTCTTTTGATTCTCATTTGGAAGATATTGGTGGTGCACTTCTTCAAGGTGGTCATTTAGTTCCTCTCAAAGCTGGAGGTCATCTTGATTTTGATTATATGACAAAAATCGTTTATGAGAAAAATGTCACGTATATTGCACATGTGCCATCTTGGATCAATGCTTTAAGTGAATTTCTTAGCGAAAACTATGACGCTCGAGAAAGAATGAGACAAGTGCATTGGTGGTACTTAGGAGGTAAGGAAAAGTATAGTTTGTGCAAATAGTCATAGAATTCATCTGATATAATCGGTAGTTATTAATATTATTCTGTTTTTGAAGGTGAACAATTGTTGAGTTCAACAGTTTCTCAGCTCTTACCATTCATCAACGAACAAAGTCGGATTCTAAATGCTTATGGACCGGCAGAAACTACATTGGTGGCCACTTGTTATGAGATTCATCGCAACGATCTTTCCACAATGATTTCATTGCCCATTGGTCATCCACTAGAGGGATATCAAGTTTATCTTCTTGATGAATATCGGCAACCAGTAGTACCCGGTAAAGAAGGTGAACTGATCATTGGAGGTAAGTGATCTAGTTTATGCTTAAGCATACATATATATATCCGTTGTACAATGTATAGGTGCTGGTGTGTTTGCTGGTTATTATGGACGAATGGATTTGACAAGGCAATTTCTGATTGAGGTGGATGGTGAGCAATTCTATATGACTGGCGACTTAGCTCGATTCGATGTTGAATTAAATGAGCTTGTTTTTATTGGTCGACGAGATTTTCAAGTGAAGCTGCGTGGTCAACGTATTGAATTATCTGAAATTGAATCAGTAATTCTTCGTTCGTCGTCGGAGATAATGAATTGTGTTTTAATGAAAGAAGGTCTTGAAACTGATAGTTACTTGTATGCATATATTCTAGTTAGAGGACACAAGGAAAATCATGATATGCGAGATGAAACGATTGGATTCTGTAATTTGTATTTGGCTCCGTATATGATACCATCGAAATGGTTGTTTATTCCAGAATTTCCACTAAACGCAAATGGTAAAATTGACCGAAAGAAATTATCAGATATTGGTAAAATCGCAGATTTACATTCACAAGACAGACCTACAACCATATTGTCTCCACTGGAACGAAAGTTGCAAGATATTTTCTCCCGAGCATTTCATCTAGATTCGCTACCTGATATTCGAATGTCATTCGGTCAGCTAGGTGGGACATCACTGGGTGCTATGCGTGCACTCATTTTCATTCGACAAGAAGTGTGTGAGAAAATAGACTTTGAACTTCTTATGAAAAGTCCTTCGATAGGAGAATTGGCCGTTGCCTTAGAACCATTTTTCTCTGTAGTAAAGAGTGATGAGAAGAGCAAAGAGGGAGTTAATGATAATAATGATGAAGAAGATTTTTCAGTTCGACCTCGCCCTTCATGGATTATTGAAACACTTGGTATTATTCTCCTGGCATGTCAATGGCTGTGGCCAATCTTTGTGGCAACTAGATTACATTTTAGTTTCTTTCAAATTCTTCTTATTCCATTAATACATCTAGTACAATATCCACTATTCATGAAACTATTTGGCGGATCAAATCGACGAGGTCGAGACACTCTTTATACGTGGCGTTATTATCGTTTATGGTTTCTACGATGCCAGTGGTCGCTTAATATTTATTGTCTTGAGTATTTGCTGGGCACTCCATTTTACAACGCCTATCTCCGTCTATGTGGCGCACGTGTCAGTGATGGAACACATATTTATACTACGCACATTGATGCACCTTGGCTGCTAGAAGTTGGAAATGGTACTTATATTGGCAGCGAAGTTGTTCTCTCTTCTCTGACGTACCACGATCGTATTTATTATTTACACGAAATTCGTATCGGATCTCACTGTTCAATTGGAGCACGATGTGTTCTTCATGATCGAGTACAGATACATGATGGTGTTCTCTTAGAGCCGCTGACTGCAGTCACAGGTCAAGTTTCTGGAAAATATCAAGAAATTTCAGCGTCACGTTCGCTTACTTATGGTCAATTGTCTTTTCAATTTGTTTCTATCTTTGCAACGGCTGGCACACATGTATTCATTCTTCAGTTGAGCTGGGCTTTGGTGTGTTGGTTGCCGTTGTATTTGAGTATGCCAATATGTTGGTTATTCTGGTGTTTGCTTGGTACTGGCATCAGTCTTATCTTGCTTCGCTGTGTAGTTGGCAATGTTGAACAAAACTTCTCCTATCCACTCAATTCCTGGCAGTTTCTTCATCAATTTTGGTTGCGTCAACTAGTTCTCAGTTCTTTTACTCCTTGTCTTTCACCTATCTTAGACGAAATGTATTCCATTGCTCCGTCAATCCTTTATTGGTTAGGTACCGCAACAGAACCTAGTAATATTCAATTCGGTGAATTTGTCAATTTTTTAACAATACCGTCAAATCTACTCTCACTTGGACATGGTGTCACGATTACATCTGACGTATTATTCGTTCCGTATGAAGTCACAACAAACGGCCAGTGTGTCGTTGTCGGTCCCATTCAGATCGGTAATGGATGCTTTCTTGGCAATAAATGTATTCTTCGATCGGGTGTTTGCCTTCAAGAGAACATGCTAATTGGTTCTCTGACACGGGTTGATTCGACAACTATTAATGAAAAGCAAAGTTAGTATAATGGACTTTTCGATAGATTTTTCTCCTGAAAAGTAAGAGAAAATCTGATCTTTGTCGAATGCTCCTTCTATTCTATCATAGATGAGCTAGTAAGAAAATATTTCTTCTAATCTACTCTTGTTTTTGGACTAATATTCTTGCTAGCTGTGATGATCGAATTGTATGTTTCCATTTAGGTAATATCCTTTTTGGTATTCCGGCTCAGCCTTTGCCCTTTAGCTTGCCAGGCGCTGATCGATTACATTCGCAGACGATCGAGAAACGACTCAGGAAGCGAACGATCTTCAACAATCTTCGACCAAAACTAATAGAACTAGCAAATGTTTTTCTTCTTGCTATATGTGTCGTTCTAAGTTCGAAGATAGCTTCCATGTTCAACCAATTTATACTTATAATACCCATATTTTTATTTGTCTACTCATGTGTCGTTTGTGTTTTTTACAAGTATCTGATCAATGACAAGTCCAGTCAGTCTGACAGCAATTCATTGGTTGATGAGTGGAGAACAAATTTGCATATGGCATTAGCAATCTCATTTTATGGTAACTATACAAAATGGGTGAGTTGCTTTTTAAACGGCACACAGTGGCTCGTCATTGTTCTTCGACGATTCGGCGCACATATTGGGGATGATGTTATTATCGATGATATGATATCACTAGAGGACATCCATTTAATCACGATTGGTAGTCATGCACGTTTATCATTGACATCTCAAATACAAGTATAGAAGACTCTTCAATTTTGTCAAATGCCTTTTCATTCTAATTTCTTTTCTCAATAGTGTCACACATTTGAACAACGCCACTTGAAACTTCGTCCCGTTACAATCGGCCCTGCCTCCATTATTAAACCAATGTCACTTATCTTACCTGGTGTTACATTAATTGGTGATAATCATCTGGCACCTTGTTCAGTAGTTCTCCCCCATGATCGACTAGAAGCGCACACTGATTGGTCCGGTTCACCAATAAAGCGCATTGTTGTTCATCAAGGTTTGGAGCCACCACAACATATTCTTGTCAAGCGTCAGTCGATGTTAGGTGAATATGATGTGATTGTCGGTCGATTTAACAATGATATGCTTACCATCTATTTTGGAGAAAATGGATGGGCACAATGGCAAACAGGTGTAAACTTGCGGCGCCCGTTTCGACCAGATGACCTGTGGGTTCAATTACTTTTCACAACGTTTTTATGCAAACCAATCTCAAATCGAGTACTCATCATCGGTCTCGGCGGTGGCATTTTACCCATACTCATTCGACACTATTTTCCGTCTGTCGTAATTGATGTAGTCGAAATTGATGAAACAGTTATAGAAGTAGCCGTTGATTATTTTGGACTTGCTGAGCAAATGACAGATGGGTATTTAAATGTATGTCATCTCTTTCTACGATTGTTAGAATTGAAATATATTCTTTTCTGTATATATAGATTATCGCTGCTGATGGTTTTCGTTATGTAAACGAAACAACACATCGCTATGACATCATTTTTATGGACGCGTTCACAGACAAGACAATGCCTGTTCATATAAATACTCGTCAATTCTTTATCAATTTACGTAGTATTTTGACAGATGGTGGCTGCTTGGCAACGAACTCCAATGTTCCTACAGATGAAGAATTTAGCCGACTTGTCGAAACTCTTTCGTCAACATTCGAAGCGAATGTCTCATTGCATCACAGTAATATCCAAGAAAATGCTCGGACTATCATTTCTGGTAGTCGATCGTCTTTAACACCAATTATTTCACAAGAACAAGCTATTCAGGAAGCAAAACGACTTGAGGTGAATGCGCGTTTGGAGTTTGGTTTATCGCGATTAATCTCATTGGCGTACCGTGGTTTACTTATCGAGAGCACATCTGAAAAATGACAGATACTTCGTTAATTTGTCCCTTCATTATACCTTTTTTATGTAGTACAAATACTGCATAGTTATCTATTATAATTTTTCTTCCTGTCTTCGGACTGAGAAAAATCGAAAGAGTAGTTTTGTTTCAAGTTTTGTTTGAACAATAATAGATGTCTAATTTAGCAAATTTTTAGTCAAAAATAATATATATTAATCTTATTCTTAAACTGTCACTGTGTGAATTAGCATTTTGCTTGATGATATTTTCTATACCAAGAGTTGAGATAAATGTTGGATCGATTTCTGCTTTGAGGCGTCCATTGTTCATCCATAAATTCTTGTAAATGTACATAAAATACTTTTTTCGTCATTAAGATGGTTATGCTGTGCACTGTGATGTCAGACTACATTCGAACAAAGGTGATGCATTAGAATTCGATTTTTCTTGATCAACCATTAGGCAATGAAATTATTCGCTAAAGAATTGATAATCTAATACAGGTTGTTGAAGTGAAAACAACTAAAATATCAGTTACGAAAGTTGAGTGTTTATCTATAGATCAAAACAATTTTTGTATATACTATCGATTTCATTATGGAAATGATGACGAATCGGTAAGAACAACTATTCTCAGCCAAATGAAAAGTAATTTGCAACAGAAAATATCCTACACTTTCGATAACTATTAGGTTATGGGTAAATACATAGTACTTATACCCACACCCTTGAATATTAACACTTGAGGGAGTGGGTATGGGTGTGGATGCGGGTGTGTGAGGAGAGATTGTGTTTTCACCCACACTGCACAAACTCATCCACCCACGCCTACACCTATACTCACACCCACACAATCAAGTGGTACGAGCTATGTCACATCGATTAACTCGTTTCTACTTAGCGGACAAGCAAATGCAATGCATGGACCCTATTTTGATGATGATGTTCGATCGTTATATGATTCAACGAAAACATAATTGAAGAAATATACACTGCTTTTCTCTTTTTGCTCTTGGATTTATTAAATTTTTCAAGAAATTACTTCGTCAGAAGTTATGCACAATATTGTTCTTTTGAAAGGCAGAAATAATTCAATGAGGAGGCTGTGGATGCGGATGAATACGGAATAAAGTAGTCACTTCCACCCACATGAAGTCATTGTTATTTTTTTATTTTTGTGCATCAACATAGGTGTACTTTAGATTTACAGCTGTGCAATACTAATGCAAAGTGATTACTAAATAATTATTACTGTAGGATTGACAGATGTTTTTAATGCGCAAAGCTAAAGTTAGAAAGACAAATACAGAAAAAAAACATCATCAATATCAAAATAAAAAATAAATATAAATGATTTATTCGATTAGTTAACATTTAGCATAAAAAAAATTTATACTATATGTTTCACGATAATTTTCTGGTAGACTATATTGAGCAACAATTTGTGTAAAATGAGTCGTATTAGGTATAAAACCTGGTTGAATAAAATTATAACCTAGAATTTCCTTATACCATAAATGTGTTATTTAATTCGTTATTAAAAATAAAACTAATCTTTTAATTATTCTTAAACTTATGAGATTTTAGCGGATCTATTCTTAATGTTTTTTGTTTATTTAACTCTTTAAGTACTAACGGGGCCTAAAAGCCCCACTCTTTTAGAATTTGACAAATTCTGAATAAATTACCAATGCGAAACAATACAGAAGTGCAGTTGCCATTGTGGCATAGAGGACATGTAGGTACTTGTATTCGCGCGGTATTTATTATTTTAATAATCTTTTAAATACCAGCGTGCCGTAGGAGGGTACGGGTATCGATCGAAAATGACTTCGTAAGTTTTTTAAAAAGTTTCGATGAAAATATTCACAATATACAATATACATGCTAGAAATAAAGTCCTAACAAAGTTTCATCCATTGGCTGAGCTATGGTACCTAAAGGGTTAACCCTGCAACGATATTCTTGTTTTACTGTATAATGAGAGCTTGAAATTTTGTTTGTTTTAAGCTGGGCGTGGACGAATCGAGATTTGCATCATAATTTTCATCAGGCATAAATACGATGGTATGAGTCCTGATAAATGAAAACGTTCCTGATTAAAGGTTTTAAGAGTCAAAAAAGGTGTTGTGGGTCCTGTCGGACCTACAAAAACCGTTTGAGGGTTAAGAATGATTGATGATAATATTATTAATCGATGATTATATCAATCAATATAATACTATCTTTTATTCAAATTATTTTCTATTGATAGATAAAAGAGACGAAATTAAATTTATATTTTAAGTGGACAAGTTTTTGAATAAGATAAAGATTAATAAAAATTTTGCTCAGATTTTAATCATTGTTTCATAATCAACAAAAACTGTGAATTATCTCATAAATTCTACTACGATAGATTTTTAAACTTTTCACTACCTCTGAAAATTCTATTGATAATAATAATGATCAATTTTCTCCTAATAAATAAAATATGATGACAAATATTTTGACTCGAAATTCTTTTTTTTATTTATTCAATTGAAACAATTGCATTTGATGTTCATTTTTTGTGTTGAAAATAGGATACACTATAGATCGGATCAAAGAGATCATGTAAAAGTATGTGAAGTATATGTATTATTTTTTATGACAAGATAAGAATAAAAGACTAATCAACAGGTCAGATCTTATTTTTAATATTTTTTTGAATATTAGATTTAATCAATTTCTTTACAAAGTTAGATATAATTTAATTCAAAGTTAATTTCATACATATTAGAAGAAAAAGATAATTAGTAAAGACACTTTCATGGTTATAGATGTAAAAGTATCTTTTTTTATTTTTAATGAAGTAGTTGAATAATAATTATTATACGTTGTTTTGAGCATTTAACATTGTATAGTAAATTCCACCTTTCTGCACTAGTTCTGTATGAGTTCCACTTTCTACTATACGACCCATTTCAAGTACATATATTAAATCACATAAACGTATTGTTGAAAGACGATGTGCAATAATAAGTGATGTTCGACTAGGATCTTCTGTCTGAGCTTCTTCAAGAGTTTCTTGTACTATCTTTAATTACAAATGTTAATAATATATATAAAAGAAAATAAACTTACTTGTTCATTGTATGGATCCATAGCACTTGTAGCTTCATCTAACAAGAGTATTTTAGGTCGACGAATAAGAACTCGAGCAATAGCAATACGTTGTTTTTCACCACCTGATAAAAAACTACCTTTTACTCCAACTTTTGTTTCATAACCCTATATGAAAATATAAAATTATATTATTAAATAATCAAAATATTAATCTAACTAGAGGTAATTGTAGAATAAATTGATGAATATTAGCTTTAGTTGCAGCAAGAACAATGTCATCAATTGATATATTTTCTAATCCATATGTTATATTTTCAGCAATTGTTAAATCAAATAAAACTGGTTCTTGACTAACAACACCCACACGAGAACGTAGCCATTGAATATTTAATTTTCGAATATCAACACCATCAAGAAGCTTATTTATATGAATATCACTTATATAAGTATTTGAATTATATATATAGAAAATAGATACTTACCAATTGTCCATGTGTAACATCATAAAATCGTTCTAATAACTGAACGATTGTTGATTTTCCACATCCAGATGCGCCTAAATCGATTATATTATATTATATTATTAATAAACTAGAAAATCTAATTTAGTTAAACATACCAACAAGAGCTATACGTTGACCTGATTTAATAGATAATTGAAGTTTATTAAGAACAAGAACTGTTGGACGACTTGGATAAATAAATTTAACTTGATTAAATTCTGTTTCTCCACTAAAACGAGTCTAAATAATTCAAGTTTAAAATAAACAATAGTTTTTTGTTTTTCTTTTACTAATTCTTGTCCTTTATTCGATCCATTATCAATAGTTGGTATTCGATCAAATAAATCAAAAAAAGCGTGAGCAGCAGCAAATGATGCACCAATACGACTTGCTCTAAAATGAAAATGACAAAAACAAAAACAAAACATAAATTCTATATCTTACAACATTTCAACAACGTTTAGTGATTCTAATACGAACATTCCAAAAGCAGAAATCCTATAAAAATAAAAAAAATAATAAAAGTTAATTTATAGATTATCAAAACTATTGTTTTAGTTACATAACAACATCACTCATGTCTAGTTCATTATTTTCAACAAGAACTAAAGCACGCCAATACAAAAGTCCCAAAGTCAATAGGTCCATCATCCAGAACAATCCAAACGATGTTGCAAACAGTACCTCAGGTTTCCAAGATATTCTAAACAAAAAACAACTTATTGAAGAACTAAGTGAATATCTGTGAAAAAAAAGTAAGTTCTATTCAATATTATTAGCCCATTATCGATATAGAAGAGCATGTTTTTAACGCAACTAATCAAGATTATTAAAAGCACTCGGAGTTTTGTTATCAGATATACATATGCATGCATAATATTCAAAAGACTAACCTTAATACTTGATCAATCGTATTCGAATATTGTCGCAAAACTTCATTTTCCATTGATAATTGTTTGACTGTGCGCATATTGGTAATAACTTCAACAGCAAGCTAAAGAAGACAAAATAAAGAATGAATATTTAATTATCATTTAATCAAATCATCTATAATAACAAGATGGTTTTACCGTGCTAGCTTGAGAGTAAATAGGATCAGATTGTGTTTTTAACCATGAACTCAATCGTATATCTATAATAGTAGCAACCAGGAGGATAACGAAAGGAATGACAATGGTGATTGTTAATTGCCAGTTGTAAAAAAAGCCAAGTAAGAAGCCAAAAACAGACATGGATAAAGTTTCACAAATGACGCCTAATCTTGTACCAACCATATCTTCAATAGCAGCTGCATTAGAAGAGAGTTGAGTACATATAGCACCAGAACTATTTTCAGGTCGATCAAAATAAGCTACTTCTTGACGAAGAAAACATGCGAAAGCTTTTGAACGAATGCGACTAACTAATTTCGCTCCTGCGATTCCAAAAGTCACAAACTATAAACGAACATGAAAAAACTCATATATATATAGTTTAGAAATAAAGTTGTTACTTGGAAAAAATGAAGAATCATAAAAACAGCGCCCAAAAGAATAAATAAACTACTTGTAATCAACACTCGACGACGTACATCAGCGTATTTACAATCATTAAATTCCTAAATAAAAGAAAAATTCGACAGAAAAAGATACATCGTTTATCTTTTGTTAGAATATTCATACGAATAAAAACACTCACATTGATTATTTTTGCGAATAGAATAGAAAACACTGGTCCACGTAATCCACCAACTAAGCATGCTAAACAACCAATCAAGATAAACATCCATTCAGGACTATTCATCTTCAACAGTCTTAGGAAGATAGATTTTCCTCTTGCTGACATAGATGCTCTCTAAAAATGAATATATTATTAATGATTTTTTAAAGTTATTAGATATTTATTTTTACTCGATTTATATCAACTGCTTCGCTCTCACTCAACAGACGAACACGTTCCACTATTTCAAAAAATAAGACAGAACGAAGTTTATAAAATATGATAAATATTAATATTAATATTAGAATAGTAATAACATACATAGTTGTTCTTCATCTTCAGCTACTGCTTTTACCATATTCATTAAGTCATCTTGTGTATTAATCGTTTTTTCAGATTGTTGCATTTTAACCATTGTTTGATATTTCCCTCCTTCTTTTGCCAATAATGTTTCATGTGTACCTTCTTCAACTACACTTCCTTTATCTAATACATAGATATAATCAGCATTTTGAATCGTAGTCAAGCGATGAGCGATAACTATAGTTGTACGATCTATATATATATATATATATAATAATATAATCAATAATAATTAAATAATTCTTACTTTTGCATGCTCGATCAAGTGCTTCTTGAACAATTTTCTCACTAACATTATCAAGTGCACTAGTTGCTTCATCTAACAAAAGAATACTGGGTTGTTTCACAAGTGCACGAGCTAATGCAATACGTTGTTTTTCACCACCACTCAACTGTATACCACGTTCGCCAACAAGTGTGTCATATTTCTGCAAACAAAACTATTAATATAAATAAATATAAATGTTTCAAAACAAACATTTGGTAATTTCATAATGAATTTATGTGCATTAGCTTGTTCTGCTGCATTTTCAATCTCTGCACGTGTTGCATTCAATTTACCAAAACGAATATTTTCATAAATACTTATTCCAAATAAAACCTATTTCAATATATAAAAATTCGACAGAGACTAAAAAAGAAAATAAAAGAAACCTACAGGTTCTTGACTAACAACTCCGATATGTTGTCGAAATGGTTTGATTTTATAATCTGTAATTGATTGACCATCAATCATAATTCTGCCTGAAGAAGGTTCATAATAGCGAAGAAGAAGTGATATACATGTACTTTTTCCTATTATAATGAATTTTGAATATGAAAATTTTATAATTGTTTCAAAAAAAGATTTACCGCAACCACTTGAACCTACAAGAGCAGTTGTTTGATTAGCACGGGCAATCAATTTAAGATTATTTAAAGCTGTTACATTTTCTCTAGATGGATAAATAAAGCTAACATTGTCAAATTCAATATCACCATTGATAGTAGAAATCAGTTTTTCATCAAATGTGTTCTCTTCCAATATTTCTCTTTCATTGATATTCTCATCATGTATCTATATCACAAAAAATAAAATAGAAAATATAATTACCATGGTTTAGTATCTAGTATCCAATCAATTGTACCTCGTCAATAAGTCGAAATACGGATACTGCTGCACCTTGAGCTTCCGAAATTGATTGGAAGTAAGAACTAATGAGATTAAGAAAATTCAAAGCTTGTGCAAACATATTTACAGCCTAAACGAAAGTTCGTTTTTCAGTTACTTTCTTGCATATTGATGCTACAGGGCACTTACAATAAGAATCTCACTAATGTTCATTGTACGATGAGTTCCAGAAAACATAAGAATAGAACCAGAAGTAAAACCAATTGAATAAATTACAAAGTTCATAAACGATAACCAACCATAAAATGCACCAAATGCAGCATCTTTGCGAACAGTAGACCATTCATTTAATTTTAATTCTTTTTCATATCTAGATAAAGATAAATAATACAATAATCTATAAATCTTTGTTTATTTATTTATTTACTGTTTTTGTTGCCATTTGCTTCCGTTGAATGAAAGAACAGTTCTTAATGAACTAAATACTTCTTGAGCGATTTGTCCAGCTTTTGAATATGTACTTAATTGTTCTTCTGTTTCTTTAGTAATGAGCTGTAATTATTGATAAAAATTTTAGCGAATTAAATAATAATCTATACCTTAGCGAACATCAATGAACTAACAACAACAATCGGGATTATACAAGACATAATTAAAGATAATTGCCAATTGATAATAAAAGATATGATTATACTGAAAGTCATGGCTAGACTAAATACAATGGTTAATAAGAATTCAAAACCTATTCCGTTTTTGATCTTCTCAATATTACTGTAAAGAAGAGTAATCATATATAATTGTTTATTATAAAATTATTATATTTATTTACGTAAAAAGCTTCGAATTGTATTGAGTAGTTTGGTTAGTATCCAAATATGTCATGTTCTAAAAAATGAAAGAGAAATGACACAGTATTTTATCTTAAATCATAATTTAACAAGTGCATAAATGTATTAAAAATGATGAGATTATCATTTTCTTTAATGTTGTTTTTTATAGTAAATTTACCTTCAACATGATTTTTGATATTCATTCGTATTATCATTTTCTCGTCTCTTTGATATACTAACGATATTCTTAGAATTCTTAGTTTGTTGATTAGAGAAATATCTTGAAAAAAATCAAAAATCGAGATTGAGATGATTTACTTAATTTTATTTTATATTTGACTTATGATCAGGAATTATAGAGTTTTTTTTATGAGTGTAAAAAAGTATTTTTACTTACACGTTGAATAAGTGATTGAAAAAGTAAAACACTCATGCGAGATGTTTGTCGTTTCGTAGCAATTGTCCAACAGATATATCCAAGAGAAGCACATAGAAACATAAGAATACTAAAACCTACATTGACACAGAGAAATAACCATTCGTTTATTTTTTTTAAATTTAATTTATCATATTCAATAGACTTACCGAAGAACAAATAAACTAGATGCATAACATTTTGTCGAAATAAAGGCGTTAATGGAGCTAATGTGGATGAAATTGTTTTATTATGATAATGGCATAATCTACAAATGAAAAATTTAAAAAGATTCAAAAGAAGAATATTTTTTAGTAAATTACTTATGTAATCGATCATAATTTAATGGATTAAGATCAATATCAAGAGAACACACACTACTATTGATAATTGTAGATGTTAAATTTTTATATTGATTATCACAATCAACAGAAAATGATGTAGTGGCAAATAATCCCGTGATTCGACCAAAAAGAATTACATTTGCGAGAAGACAAGCTGTATGCCCCAGTATGAGACACAAAGCAATAATCATAAGAAGAATATCAATACGATCAGCAAATCGAAACTATTATTAAATGAAATGAATTAATTCATATATATATATATATATATTATTAAAAAGAAAAACAACATATTTTAAACTTCATACTTTTATTACTTTCTCTTATGATATTTTATGTTTGAATATACTTACCAATTGTAAAATACTGACTGGAATATCTTTAGTAGTATGTTTGATCTCATCATTTAATTTTTTATTATTACCATCAATCTTTTGCCGATTCAAATATTGACGCCAATCAGATAAGCTAGAAATAATGATGAGTTCATTATATTGTTACAAATATTATATATTTTTCAAATCGTACCTCTTATTTTCATTGTCGATAGATAATTCGTTATGTATCGTTAATAGTGGCTCTTTTTCACTCATATTCTTTTCAAATATACACTATTATGAAACGTGGAGCTTATTATGGATGAATTTGTATTTCTACGAAGAGTGATTCAATAATCTCTGCTTCATTGATTTTGCGTCCTTCCTCCATTTTGTCAGTTATCTTTCATATTGCCGTAAAACGTAGGCAGTACTATGTTACAGGCAAAAATTTCACATATTTTTTTCATAGATGTAAATATAATTAATATTTTCTTCTTACCTGTCGTGTAGGAGCCATATGGTATCATTAAAAACTTAGGAACAGTGAATTCAATGATTGGTAGAGACTAAAAAAATATAAATATTATGTGTAAAAAGTCTTTCAAATCGAATTCTAAAGCATTTATAGACAAAAAAAAGAAACAATAAAATAAATTAAAGAGGTATGAGAAGTCAAAATTATCAATCCAGTTCTACAATAAAATTCATATGTATATTTATAAAAGATACAATTTTATTTTTAGATTATTATTCATTTCCAAATAGTTATATAATACCATTCATATTTTCTATAAGACTAGATATAATATAATTGTATTTACAAATCAATATTATACATAAACAATTGTTTCAGCTTCCATTATAATATCGAGTTAAGAATATATTTATTCAACAAAAACTAAAATTTATACTATCATTCATGTTAAAGAAATGCAATCATAGATTGGTTATAACTCATGAATATTTGAAATAACGAATTTCTTAAATATATTACAAAAAACATATCATAATAGATATTTTTAAATGAACAAATGAAATACTATTGTTCGGGTGAGAGTGGGTATGAATATGGATGTGGTGAGTGTGAGCGGTCAACATAGTATCCACACCCTCAAAATAAACTATTTCATCAAGATTATATAACTTGAAGCATAAGGAATTGATAGATTAATTTTTATTAATCAATCTTTTTTTGGATTTATCATATATATAAAAATCTCTTCGTTTATAGTAAAAAAATTCTAATTTAAAATTGACGAATCAAAGATATTTATTATCTGACTGAACATTTGTTTTATATAAAACATGATTTCAAGTAATTTAATGATATAACATATTCTTGTTAAATTTAGGATCAATCATTTTTTTAAAATAGAATTCCATCTTTCTAAAATTGATATCATAACGTTTGAAGCCTTAATAGGCATTAGATTGAAATAATAGTGAGCTTCTTTAGTATTAAAATATATTGTCATTTTATTTGCACATATTCTCTACGATACTTACGTGTATTTAGGTTTTAAACTCCATTTAATTGTGAATTTACTCGTGAATAAAAAAATAGAAGTCTATTTGGATAAATATTGTTTAAAGTGATCTTTTTCAAATGTGACGAAAGACAAATGATTTTACTTTATTTACATTTTGATAATTAATTTATGATTATGGTATAATTTTTAATGATTTCTTATAGAACATAGTATTAAGACAAGTTTTGAAAATATTTCATGACATAATTTATCTTTAAATAAATAATGTTATTTCATTTCAAGCTATATTATTCGCACCCGATATATTCAACTCTTAGTTGATTTTAATTATTTCAAAATTATTGTTTCTTTTTTGCTCGTGTATGATATAACACGTATCATTTTATGTTGAAAGAGATTATTTTATCAATAGCTGTATTAAATAATATTTAGGATTTATCAAGTATAACATATACTTAATCAATTTTTCTTAACGAAAATTTTTCATGTTTAACAGAACTCTTCAATTTGAAATATTTTAATTTTGGTATCTAAAAAATAAATAATCATTCACAATTTTCATTCATAATTAAAACATTTCAAAATCTTTTATGTAAACCAGTGTGTACGTATGATAGAAGAATTAATGGAAAAGAGTTTTTTTTTCTCTAAATAAAACAACCGAAATAGTATTAGACGGACCTTAGTTTATGAATCCGAGATTCGTTGGATAATATTGAATTTTGAATATTAGAATCAGAATATCTACATTGACGTTGTAACTGTTCACAATAAATCGATAATTGTTCAAGATTAGGTACATGTTCAATAAGATCTTCAAGATAAACTTATAAACAATGTCATGTTATGCAATAATATTTAGATTCATTTGCAATTGTGTTCAATGAAAGAGAAGATTACGATTTTAAACATTGTTGAATTGAATAAAATGCTTCTCTAATATCAAGTTGAATTGAAGTTAATTGATATTGATCAGAGAATATTGTACATAATATTTGTTGTAACATATTGTTTAGTTTATTTATTTGATAATAATCAAATCATTTATTCTACTAAATCACCTAATGTTTATTTAATCTAATTTAATAAAAGTATATTTACATAATGATTATATATTTTATTAATCTACGATTATAATCAAGGAAATAGTTTTCATTTAACGCGTCTGTGTCGTCAGTCAATGACATGCCTAGAAGATAAGTCTTGATGAATAGAGATATAGAGAAAATATTTCAAAACAAAAAATTTTGTTCAAGTTTTTAATTTTCTATTAGCGTGTGTACAGTGGTCTAAAATATATTTCTATATTGTTACATGTATATTTAATTCAACTGAACTTATAATGTTTATAGATAGAAAACATTGCATGAACTACGCATGCAGACAATAATACAAATACAAGAGTACGTCTTATTGTTTTTTAATAAAAACATCCGGATACTTTTAAACAGTTCATGTATGATGCAGTTATTTGGTCAAGATTTTATCGACACTACCTATCTTTTTTCAAACAACGACATCTAATTTTTAATGAGACGAAAATTTACTTTCAGAAGAAATACAATAATATTAAATAAAAGAATTTTAATAATCGATAACTGATTGTAACAATTGTATCTTTAGACTACACAGTACACTTTCATATTTAATCAATTTAAAAATGATATTGTTTAGAAAAGATCTAATCAGCACCTTCATCAGAAAGAAGCAATAAATGTGATATTTAAGTACGAAACCTTTTATAATTATTCTCATGAAATATTAATCTAAATTGATCTAATGAATATGTAATAAGTAAAGATAACATATTATTATTGATTGAGATAAAAAATATTTAGTAATATTAATTGATTTAAGATTAGGAAAGTAAATTTCTTGATGAATAAAATAAAAGAAACTGAATTAATTTCATTGAAATAAATATATTTTATATTTGAATTAAGAGATAATGAATTAAACATTAATGGTAATAATATTTTAGAAAATTTTTTATAAGATAAATCTGTTTTATTTAAAATAATTCCAATTTTATTTATTTGAAATATTAAACAAATAATAGAATTGATATGTTTATTTATTGGCCATAATGATATTAAACTTTCATCCCATGATAAATAAAAAAAGATTTGTAAAAAGATTTCATTTAGTAATATTTCTAATTTATTAATCATTTTATCTGAAAATAATTTTCTTTTCATCATATTATAAAAATTTGTATATTATTTTGAAGTAAATCTCTTGTTTTGTTTTGTTTAAAAGGGAAAGTACGGACAAAAGACATACATAATCTTAATTTGTCTAGAATTGCAACTCAGTATTTATCGATTGAAAGTAAAACTGCGCATCTTAAAATCAGAAGAGAGAAGAAGAAAATGTAGTTGTTGTAAAGATTATTCGAATAAATACACTTATTCAAAAAACCGATGAAATACCTTCTTCGTAGAAAATTCAGATAAAAAGACTACGAATTAAATTTTCAGAAAACTTATTAAAATTCTTTGGAAAACATAAGTATAGAAGATAAATTTTGATATAAAAAATATGCATAAATAACATCTATATTAATACTTCAGCGAAGTTTTACATGATATTTTTGTTTAGATGTTTCATATGAAATATTTGTAGACTATTATTCTCGAAAAAGAATCATTCATATCACAGTGACTGTTGTAATTTTTCTACTTGCTGAAATATCTTCAAAAAAAGTTATTATTCTGTTTTTAAGTTCCAAACAAGAAAAAAAGAAAGTTGAACGTTATCACGATAGATTGTAAATTAAACGATCATTTACACCATACACATATCTTCAATTTCAATATGAAAAATCTCTTAAATCCAAATGACATAGTTATCATCACGATGAGAGTGTAAGTAGAAGATGATACTTTCATCTACATTTGCACTTACACTCTCAAGGTTAGAACTATGCGCAATTTGTTTTGCACTTTATGCAGTGAATCATTTAAAAAATGTAATCGTAATTGACGATCATATACTGACCTATTAACTATGTATTACGATCATAAACATAATCTATTGCGTCTTCCATTTTTGTTGAAGCGAGAAAACATAACCTGCGTAGAAGTGGGAATTTGTTGTTTGTTTTGATGGATACTCGTTTACTACTAGTTATGTATTGACTCATACAAGGCCATCTTCTTACCTTTTGTCTTGTGTATAAAAGGGTAAGACGGGTATTGACATATTCACACTCATCAATATGTCTTATAATTTAACCCTTGCCATTTGTGCTTTTGCTGCTTTCTTTTGTCTCATCGATGCCCGTCACGTTCATCAGCAACCTTCATCTGATAATAACAACTCAACTGTAGTATCAAATGGTAAGACGGATTCTGGAGCAGCAACATATTACGATCGTATGTAAAAAAATTGGTGAATAAATTATAGTTGTATTTCTTGTAATATTTATTAGCTAGCATGGGTGCCTGTGGTATTTTAAGTATGGGTGATGAGCTCGTCTGTGCTATTCCTGATGCTCTCTACGATACGAAAACTATCGGTGGTAATCCAAATAATAACGCATTCTGTGGTCAAAAGATTTCAGTGACAGGTCCTAAGGGTACAGTTGTTGTCACCATTGTTGATCGATGCGGCAGTTGCAAGGGTGTAAGTGAATAAGTCTATAACATATTGTTACAATAAATTAATTTTATCTTTTTCATAGGGTGATCTTGATTTGAGTCGACCAGCTTTCGATGCGATTGGAGATCCAACTAATGGACGTGTCCCAATTACTTGGAGTTTTATATAATTATTGACATTTTGATGTTTATTTTGATGCCTTGTATTTTTTTTTCTCGAGAAAATCTTTTTTTTGATAATTAATAAACATCTTAATCAAACAAATATAATTAATCTAAATGATATTGAATGTTCCTTTTATTATCATTCTTCTTCGATAAAATATTAGTCAAAATTAATAGGAATATTTTGTAGTTTTCTTATTTCTATGGTGTAAAAAATAAATGAATATCTTTTGAAAAAAAAACGTATGGCTTTTAGTTTCTGTTAGAAAACGACATCTGTCATTGTATAAGCCTTATTTATTGCTCGTCATTTATTCTCATTATGGTTGGATTAGTTATCTATCAATATATAAATATCGATTAATATTGTCTTTCAATTGCGTTGTGATTGTTTTTATCTAATTTATTCTTCTAGTCAGTGTTTGAACATTCAACATTTCGCGAAATTATCTTTATACAAAGATTGTTGCTTTGAAATCATCAATTATGCGACATGATATTAAGATACAATCATTATGTTTATATGATCATGGATAACTTCCAGGATAAGCAGATATAGTAAGAAAAACGACAAAATTTAATATTAATTGAGAATGGTACGCTTGCTTAAAATTCTATGCTTACACATCATTAAATATAGACGACACAAGTCATATCCATATTGAGTCAAAAGTAACATTCTGATAAGAAATTAAAATATCTTCACTGAATGTGAATCATACGACCTCATACTTTTACAAGTGATAAGGGCTTATTTAAATTTTTTCTCTTCCAAATGAGAAACATGTAGAAATCACTGGTTCTATATGTTATTATCAACATCGATAAAGATTTTTCGCTTGTTAACGATTATACAACATGCTGTAAGATAACCGATATACATTTCAAAGACTCCTTTTTCAGATAGTGACATGAAAGGGTTAAAAGAAAGTTTATTATATAAATTATAGATAAAACAATTTAATTCAAATGTTCGAATTGATGTTCATTAGTATCGATGTACCTTTAAAGTCATTCGAGCACTGACTCACAAATAAACCAGCAGAAGTATTAGGACAATAGATATTATCATTTAGTTTAAATACGGCTTAAGGTTCATAGAATTATTACGATAAAATTAGTTTTCAATTCAACACTTTATGTTATTATTATTCTTCATTTCATTTAAATCCTGTTTGTTTTCAATTCTTTCAACGTAGAGAAATGATCTATCATTGACGATGACTTAAGCATGATTATATTTGATTTTAATTACAACATTAAAAGATAACAATGAACATGGAATAACAATATCTAGTAGTTAGTTTTAGTAGTTGTATGATTATTTTCACGGACTCGTAATGTAAATGTTTCAATACCAACTTGTCTTGGTGGTCGACGAAGATGCAAAATCTGGTACATTTTGTTTCGTAAATCGGACAAGGATAGAGCACAGACAAAAGGATAAAGTGGGAAAATGAAATAAGTAATAAACGTTGTATAAGGAAGAATCTCATTGAGTAGGTCAGTTGATACATTGAATAATACACAAATACTAACTACTAAGAAAGGAAAATACAAAACAACATAAAGCAATGAAATTGACAACATTTGAACTGTCATCTTTCGATATTTACGCCACTGCACAGGTTGATGTGTTCGCTTTTTCTGGAATACTACACGCACAAGTAAAGCGATACTGAATATGACAATAATTGGAAAAGGTAAAAATTGATGAGCTACTAGTTCGTACATACTAAATGTATAACTATTAAATATACATGGAGATATACATATGTAACCGGTTTGAGAGAAAATATTTGCACAAGGTGGAATAAAGTAAACAACAATATAAAAAACAAAACAATAGAGAAAAAGACATACTAAAGGAAGATAATGAACAAGTAAACGTCTTCTTCTTGATGATACCCATCGATCATGAAAGACAAGAATATGTCTTTCGATTGTTGCCCAAGCTAACAAAATTGTATAAGTAATATATAATGCCCAATCATTAAAACCCCAGATTGCACAAAAGATATTTGATCTTTGCCATATTCCTGCATATTGATAATAAACGAGCATCCATATATAATTGGTCATTTCAGAAAATAAACCAATAAGAAGAAGTACAATCACAACATGATTATGAAGAGCATGTCGTAAAGTGCGATCAAATAATAAATAATATGAGATAAATAATGCACAAAGAATAGATGGTATAAGAAAAATAAGAAGAGACCAAAATTTTACTGTATTAGATGGCATTTTTTGATAGGTAATGAAATAACACTACGAGAAGAAGATAAAGTAATATCCTTGTTCAGTATCTACTTATTCTCTTAAATTCTATTTTTTTTGCTCACAACGATAAGTAAAAACTACATTTGAACCTTGTAAAAATATTCGCGTAAAAAAATTAGATATGTATAATTATATAAATAATAATTATATATTTGCAATGATAAGTAGAGATAGAGTGAGCTCAGTTTGTCAATCAAGAATAATAAACAACTACTTTCTTTTATAAATGGAACCACGCATGATACGGTTGATTATGTTTCTTTCTATAACAAATATAAATCTCATCAAGGTTCATATAGAATTTGGTAACTCTTGTCCATACAATTAATAATTAACGGTATACGTTTTATCAAAAAGTTATTCAAGTAAAATAGAAGATACGGAGTTTGATTAAGTACACAAAAAATAAGACTTATTATTTCTGCATCATCAATTAGGAAAAAAATAGCTTATATTAATTTTAAATATAACGTACGCTATTTTCCTTTTTTAATATCTGTGCGAATATAATATCAGTGTACTTTTTATTCTTTCCAGTGTGGGACAACTGTAAATGTGAATTTAGCTATGAATCTCAGTTCCATATAGGAGATAGTAGTACAATATAAAGATCAATCTAATTCCGCTCAGAAAAGAAAACGGTCATTTACATGGTTGCCAATAATTATTTTGATATTAAAACTACGAATAATTTTTGAATAAACTATTTTGGTATTAATTACCTAAATACAATACATCACAAGAGTTACAAGGAAAATAATACGAATAAGAATCAATTTTATAGGATTAACCTTACAACTCTCAGTAATAAGAACTGTTGAAAAATCCTATATTGGTTAACACTGAATGATGATATTTGGAATATTTTTATTAAGCGAGAATTTCAATCAGTTGGTACAATTCTCTACTATATTATTCAGAACTCAGATATAGAACATTAGATAATGTGACAAAAAATTTTATCAATGATAAAAGATATCTCAATTATACTAAAATCAAATCTCTATACACATGTAATCTAACTATTTTAGAATAAAAAAAAATAGATTACTGTATCAGTTATTGTCTGTATTTTATGCATGAACACAATAATACTGAATAAAATCATTATATGGAAATAAGAAGAGGAGTATCAAACAATTTTCATTCTATAATAGTAAACATATAAAAAAATTAATATTCTATATAAAATAATACTTTCGAGACAGTCAATAAAAACGAGTTCAATGAAAGGTGTATTTCCATTACATAGCTAGTAATGTAGTGACGTTATCATTGGACTTTTTCATGTATCGCTAGTGGAAATAAAGCATTTCTCTCATTGATCATACATTAAATTGATTCTAGCATTGTTATCGCTGTTCAAGTTTATATCGATGAAAACAAAAGAACAGATACCAAGGCATCCGAAATATAAATGTATATTAGAATTATTCATAATTTTGAAAGATGACGTTAGTAGTCATGATTTTTCTTTGAATTCTTGTATTTATCTTCTATTGGCTGTCGGACTTTTTCTATTGGTAGAACGAGAAAAAAAAGAAAACCTATCTGAAGCTTGCAACTGACTAATACATATATACATAAAAAAAGACGGAAGGAAGGAAAGAAAAATCTTTGTAATAAAAGACCATTTCTCGGCTATTTATTGTGCCTATATCTACTCCGAAGATGAGTATTTATTGAGAACGTTGTCTCCTAATAAAAAATGATTGTCGTCTCATCTCTGAAAGCCTTTTTTTTTTGTCCTAAGATATTCACAAAAAAATAACGCTCAATAATCTCTTTCTTTTTTGTCTCTTAATAATCATATCTATATATCTCCAATCGTTTTTTGTCTATTCTTCGTTTATAGATAAGACTAATTTTCGATCAATGCTTGAACTTGCTCAAAGTTTAATATTAAACGACGAAGCACTTAATAGTTTACCAGAAAATAAACGACCTGTATTTATTTATGAATGGCTTTGTTTTTTAAATAAAGTACTTGTTGCTGCTCAAAAAGTATAATTTTATTCTTCTAATTGAAAATTACTATTTCTTTTTTCTTTTTATCTAAGAATGATATTCGTGAATGTCAACCACGTATTGTTGAACAACTTATGCAACAAGTTCAATATGCACCTGGACCACCTATACGAACATTAATCGGTCGAAATCTAGCAACATTATTTAGTGTTGGAGATCCATTTCCATTATTTAATACAGTTAATCGTTGTAATGATACATTAAAATCTAAAGATGAAGTTTCGAAATTGTAAATTTATTAATATTGATTTTTTTGTAAAATTAATTTCAAATATTCTATTTAGAGCTACAGTAGTTGTTATAGGTGCAGTTTATGAACGTCTTGGTCGATTAGTTGGTCGTTCCTATGAAGAAACTGTTCAATTGTTACTTAAAACATTAAAAAATGGTGATTCACAAATGCGTTTTGAAATTATGTTTACACTTGAACGTATTGTTAATGGACTTGGTTCAGCTGGAAATAATATACATCGAGAAATATTCAAGGTTGCTAAAACACATATATGTGATCGTGCAATGCCTGTTCGATCAGCTGCTGCAATGGTAATAATATAAACAAAACCTAATGTTTTTTGTTTATTTCTTCTTTTTATTTTTAGTGTCTTGTTGCTTTAATTAATCAAAACAACTTTATGTATACAAGTGAATTAGAAGGAAATGTAACATTAGCATTTCGTGCACTTGATGGATCAAATTATGAAGTTCGTTGTTCAGTTGCAAAATATTTAGCAGCATTATTAGCGGCAACACAAGATATCGCTTCAAATGCAAATCAAAATACGATAAATAGATCGAATGCTAATACAGCAAATACGAAAAAGATAAAAACAGAAGATATCTTAAATTATTTAGCTGGAGGTTTTTTACGTGGTAATATTGGATTTTTAAAATCAAATACAACAGAACGTATTAAAGGACCAACAACAGTACAACGTGAAATACGTATTGGTGTTACTCATACTTATGTCGAATTAGCACTTGTTCTTGGTACATCATGGATTGAACAAAATTTATCATTATTTATTAATCATGTACTTGAATTAGCTGGAAATCCTCGTGCATCAACATCACATGTTGATGCTGTTTATTCTCGTAAATGTATTACGTTTATTCTTCGTTCTGTTATTGGTTCACGTCTTGGTGAAAAAGCTCAATTTGCTGCTGCAAAAGAACTTGCTACAATTATAACACGTTATACAACACCACAATTATTACCAAATAATAATAATAATACATCGCCAACATCAGCAAATGATTTAAATATATCAACTGGTTCATCATCACTTAATTCAAGTACAAATTCTATGATACAATCATATGGTTCATCATCAACAAATACATTTGAATCATCATCATCAAATATTGAATATACACAACATATACTTATTTGTGCTTTACATGAACTTAGTTTATTAGTACAAAGTATTGGAACATCAACAACATTATTACTACAAGATAGTTGTAATGGTTTAGTTGATACATTATTTCTAGTTATTCTTAATCCATCACATTCAGTAAGATTATCAGCAGCATGGTGTCTTCGTTCGATTACAACAGCATTACCATCACTTATGACAAAACTTATTGATCATTGTTTAACTAAAATGAAAGGTTTAGCTAAACAATCAACTTCATATAATACAGATGCAATGTCAGGATTTGCACTTGCATTACAGGCTTTACTTGGCGCTGTTTATCGATGTCCATTAGGTTAGTTAAATTAAAAACAGAATGTTTTGTTTTTCTGTTTCTTCGAAAAAATATTCCCATAGTAAATAAGTCAAGGAAAAACAAAAATAACTATATTATATCCCGTCGATTAATATTCAATAATATTATTATTAGATTAATATAACTCTTTCTTTTCTCAACAAAAGATATACGACGGAGCACACACGTTGCTGTCGTGCTAACAATCCTATGTCATATAATATAATTCAATGAAATAATAGAAATTGTTTTCGATTTAATCTTAAACTTTGATTATCATAAACTATTCAGTATTTCAAATCTTGATAAATAATATTTTCTAGCATATCCTTCGATACATTTCGAAATTTCTCACATTAACACCATTCTAGAAGACTATGACCTTTTATATATTATATCATTAGTGTTATCTTCCTTGTTGACATTATATTAAGTAGTATAGCTAGATGATTATTATCACTTATGGAATACTTCTAATCTATTATACGGCACGAATGCCGTTAAAAGTTTTTTTTTATGTACAAAACAGAAGGAATTTACCCTTAAAATGAGATCTAAATACCATTGTATCAGCTACGACAATGTTCCTATACGAATCTCACTATGATTATACTTTGAATCACTAAAAGATACGATGTAGGTGACATTACTATGGGATTATATTAAAGAGCCTAATAACTCTTTTTTTTTGTTATCTCGATAGGTATTCCATCACAACGTGCAAAAACTATATTCGATTTTGCTGATGATCTTCTTCGTACAGCTACAGTTTCGACAGCTGGTCAACAGCAGTCATTAATACCACGTGTTATACTTCAACGTACTCATACAGCATGGCATTTACTTGCTGCATGTTGTACACTTGGACAAGAAGTTATAAAAAAATTTGTTCCACGTTTAGTTCTTCTATGGCGTAATGTATTTCCACGATCACAAGCTGATTTTGAACAAGAAAAACAACGTGGTGATTCATTTACATGGACACTTTCATTTAATCAACGTTCAGGTGCACTTTGTTCAATGATATCATTTCTAAATAATTGTTCAATAGGTGATGATCATTTAATAACGGATGATTTACTTAAACGTATGTTAAATCCAATTGAAAATGCTATTCTTGTACTTGTTCATATACCAAATTTAATTAAACAATTTGGTCCACAATTAAAAGCATCAACAGCTATGTTTCGTTTACGTTTATATGAACTTCTTCTATTAATACCAATTAAATTTTATGAACAACATTTTAAAGTTTTACTACGAGAATTAGTTGCAGAATTTACATTAACCGATAATTCATCAAATACAACAACGTCTTTACTTCGATCAGTTTGTCATGATAATGATAGTGTTTTACTTGGTAAGAATTGAAAGAATTTTTTCTCCTTCACTTTTCTATATTCGTTGAGAAAACAATATTATTGAATATCTTTGATGTGTTTATAAGTAATGAAATATGTCTCAAAGCAATTCAGAAGATATAAGAGACTTTAGTTTATTCACCAGAGAGATAAAATTGACGATTGGACTTATAGAAATTCTCCTGTTGGCAAAAAGTTTTTCCAATTAATGAAATAGACATTTCAATTATATTTCATTCTTTCTTTTCCATTGATTGAGATTTGAAAGTCTTTCTCGAACAAATAATCAAATAATTGTTTTTTTCCTTCTTCTTCAGGTAATTGGCTTCAGGAAACTGATTATCAGATGATTGAAGAACAGCTTCAACCAAATTCAGCTAGTGGTTCTGGTGCACTTGAACATGATGAAACCTTTCTATATCGTCGTGATACATCTTTAACTTCATTTAATATCATAAATTATCTTTTTCGTTCATCATCTACAACTGATAATAATTCTAACAATACGGATTTTTCTCGTCCAGCTGAATTAAATATTCCTGGACCATTACCATTAGGTGTTGCTGTTATAGATTCATCAATTCTTCTCTATGGTACCATGTTTATTCGTGTACCAAATAAACATCGTTTAAATATGTTACAACATTTTATTGATATAATAAAACAATCAAAAAGTGCACGACAAGAAGCTGTACAAGTAAATATATTTACAGCTGTTTTAACAGCATTAAAAACATTAGCCGAAACAAAACAATCATCAGCAATTGATGATGAAAATGTTAAAAAATGTGCATGTACACTTGTTATGCAAGCTTTAAGTCATCAAAATCCTATACTACGTTGTGCAGCTGGTGAAGCACTTGGTCGTTTAACACAAGTTGTTGGTGATGGACGATTTGTAGCTGAAATTGCACAGATATGTTTTGATCGTTTAAAAGAATTACGTGATGTACCATCTCGTACAGGTTATTCATTAGCATTGGGTTGTTTACATCGTTATGTTGGTGGTATGAGTACAGGACAATATTTAAATTTATCTGTATCAATATTACTTGCACTTGCACAAGATCAATCAGCATCAATTGTTCAAGTATGGGCATTACATGCATTAGCATTAATTGCTGATTGTGGTGGACAAATGTTTCGTTCATATGTTGAACCAAGTTTAGCACTTATTTTACATCTTCTTCTTTCAATACCACCATCACAATCAGATGTATTTCAATGTTGTGGACGTTTATTAGGTGCATTAATAATAACAATTGGTCCTGAACTTCAAACAAATACAAATTATATATCAATATTACGTTCATCTTGTTTAACTGCTAGTAGTCTTTTACAAATGCATATTGAACCTATTGTTCAAGCAGAAGCTATTCAAGCATTACAACAATTACATTTATTTGCTCCACGACATGTTAATTTAACAACATTAGTACCTGAATTAATTCAAGCATTAAAAAGTCGTGATTTATCATTGAGACGTGCATGTGTTTCATGTTTAAGACAATTATCACAACGAGAAGCTCGAGAAGTTAGTGAACATGCAAGAGTATTTATGAAAGATAGAGCGCAAGATTTATCACATGGATTATCACAATTTCGAAGTCTTGAAGGTTAGATTTCTCGTTTTTTTTTCTATCGATAGATTTTCTAAATTTTATATTTTAGAATTACTCTTTTCAATGCTTGATACAGAAACAGATGTAAAATTATGTTCAAATGTACAAGATACACTTGGTTATATGTTACAAGCATTAGGAGCTAGTCATTTAACACATTGGTTACAATTATGTAAAGATGTTCTTGCAGCTACAACAGGTAAATTATTATTAATGATTGCAATCAACATAAATCTTTTCTATTATCTAGAAACATCTGGTACAGGAGTATCTTCTGAGGGTGATCAACAACAACAAAGAACTTCAGGATCAGCAATAACAAAATTATCTTCACGGCCTACTGCTAATAATGATGATGATGACGATAATTGTGGTCTTCGAGATGATGATGATAATGATTATGCTGATACAGGTGGTGATGAACAATTACAAACATCATCGAATCAAAATACAATACGTCGTGCTACATCATCAGCAAAATGGCCAACTAAAGTATTTGCTGCTGATTGTGTACAAAAATTAATAAATTATTGTGAACAAATTTCATCATCGTCATCATCACCAAATCTTCATTTTAATTATATAGCTGCTAAAGAACGTCTTCGTACATATCCAAATGAAGATTATCTTGTTATACATTTAAATACATTAATAACATTTTCATTTATGTCATGTACATCAACAAGTGATCAATTACGTTTATCTGGTTTATCATTACTTAAACAAATCATTGTTAAATTTGCTCAAATAAAAGAAGATATTGATTTACCTGATCATGTTATCCTTGAACAATATCAAGCACAAGTTGGTGCAGCATTACGACCAGCTTTTTCACAAGAAACATCATCACATGTTACAGCAAAAGCATGTGATGTATGTAGTACATGGATATCAAGTGGTGTTGCACAAAATTTTAATGATCTTCGACGTGTACATCAATTACTTGTATCATCATTACAAAAATTTACTTCAATTCAACAACATAAAAATGATATATCAATGATTTATAGTGAAAATGCATTAACAATTGAAAATTTAGCTGTATTACGAGCATGGGCTGATGTTTATAATGTTGCAACAAAACGGCAAAATGAAGAAAAAAATAGTCCAAATAGTAATTTATTAACACTTGTACAATCAGAATTAAATGTATTAATACATCATTGGCTTGCTGCATTAACTGATTATGCATTTTTAATTTTACCAAATGAATTTGGTGGCGGTGGTGGTGGTGGTACAGATGAAAATTCTAATGGTGGAAATTTTTATTCAGCTGAATCAAATATTGATTTAACGCGAACAATATATAAAGCAAATTGGGCATCGATTATGCAAGCAACAACACAATGGCTTGGTGAACATCATTATGAACTTGAAACATTAGCACCAAATCAAAAACTTATTGGATATATGCAAAGAGATGTTCTTATGACTAAGTTTATTACATCAACATTATCAAATAAAATTCGAACATTTCCAGAAAAGAAAGAAGATATATTTGCAGTATTATTAGGTTGTTGTATTGAAGCACTTTCAATTTCGATTTCGGAACAAACAGAAGAAACTATTGAAGATCTTTTATCATCATTAATTAATTTACTACAAGCTGAAATAGCTACAAAACATATAACAATGATTGTATTTATAGAAATACTTAATGTTCTTCATCGGTAATTAATAGAAATCATATGTTTAAATTTGAATTTCTTGACTTAAGCTTCTTTTCGTTCTGATAGAGATATGCGTAAAGAGACCTTTTGTAAAGTATTAGTATTGGTCTCAGCAAAAAATAATTTTTATTTTTTCACAGGTGTGAAAGGAAATAATTTATTTAACAAAGAGTTTCTCTAGGGACGTCTGTATGAATACAAACATTGAACACGCATCTATCATCAATGAAAAACTCAGCTCATTTACTCGATATTCAAATTTATTTTTTCGAAAAAGTGACTTTTTTGCTAAGGTCATTAGTGATACTTCTATCATTAGTGAAAATTTCAGTTTGTCTGACCAACATCTAACAGAGATATTTAAATTTCTTATTACCAAGTTATTTATCTACAAAAAACGATTAGACGATATTTCCAAATATTCTTTAATCAAATCAATTAGTCAGTGGCGCATTTAGGGGGCGGCAATGGGAGTGATCGCCCCCTCCTCAGGTATTGCCCTCCATATTAAAAAAAAATCGCCGCCCCCTTCCAAAATCCTAGATCCGCCACTGTAATAAGTATATAAGATACCGAATCGTTCCGAAGCATCACTTTCAAACAATAGGAAAAGAATCTTATCCTCTCAATAAGGATACCCGTCCTATTAATAAAAGTATCTATTTTTATTGTTAAAAATCGAAAGTTAATCATATTGATATTTTCTTTTTTAGTCTTTATTTTGCTCGAAGTGATTTAAAAACTCATGTAAGAATTTTAAAAATTGTCGATAAAATCTTTCATATTGTTCCATCATGTTCACAACTAACTACGACTTCTAATGAAGATCATCTTATACCTGGCGAATCATTTCTTTTCGCTTCATTAGAATTACTTGTTTGTGTTCTTATAAGTTATTATCCACATATAGCTGGTGATTTGCAATTAGGTCCTATATTTCAAATGAAATTATCAATTAAATCCAATACAGATAATAATCAAATAAATGAATTAATTTTATTAAATGTTAAACTTCTTAGTCAACTTATTACATTATGTACTACAGACGAAGGTAAACGATAGAAAATTATAATTTGTTTTGATAAATTTAAACAAAAAATATTGTTTTTTTGTATTAAGGTCTTCAAGCATTAATACCTGTTATTCTTCATTTATTATTATCAAGTAGTTTTGCACTTCTTTCAACAAAAACTGATGAACAAAAACAATTATTATCAACAATAAATCAACTTCTTGACAATATTTTTTCGACAACAATTGATAAAAATATTTTATATTCTACAATGATTACAATTATTAGTTTTCGAACAAATTGTAAGAAACAATTTCGATTATAAAAGAAAAATATACTATCTCTATTGTTTTTAGTGATCAATAAAAGTATATCTGATAATGGACATTTTGTTCAATGTCTTACATCGTTGATTATTAATTCTACATCAATTAATTTAACAGATCAATGTATAGATTTTTATCAGAAAGCTTTTGAAGATGAACAAACTGAGGTAAATAAATTTATTGAGTTATAAACAACAAAAACAAAAATAATTCATTTTTTATTTAGACTCATATTCGTGTACTTCAATGTCTAAATCAATTATTTCAATGTGCAAATATTTCAATACGTAATCGATTAATACAAATCTTTACACCATTATTATTAAATGAAATAAAAAAATTAAATGAAAATCAACAACAACAGGAATATATCATTGAAATTTTAATCATTTTTGAAACACTTTTAGCAGCTGTTGATTCAACATTACGTATGTCTTAATATATATCTAGTCGGATTTATACTAGTGACAGTTAAAGAGAGGCTCAGCCACCATCTGGTTACGCGTGTAATTTATACAGAGAAAAAAAGCATTCTTAAATATGCAATATCTATAAGATTGATTAATTGATATACTAATACTATCAATCAAACTCATGTGTGCATCACTGATTTGATAGGATATCAATAACAAGTGCCAAATTTCTCTTTTTATGTTAGAGTAGAGAGCTGTGGGTCCACGTTTTTTTTGGACCCGGACCCAACGCAGACCCGAGAAAAAAGTTTTTGATACACCCAGATCCGACTCAGACCCAATTGGGTTCCGGGTCTGGATCTACCCGCAACTCCCTATGTTAGAATCTCTACGAACCGTATCAGATCTTAACTAGAGCTCGCGGGATCCATATACGCATTTGACTAATAGTAGTATTTGATTATAAAACTATGTTTTTTCTTTTTAGGCGTACGTTTAGCAGAATTAATCATTCCATTATTTATAAATTTTCTACCTGATTCTACGACAACTTCTGTGCAATCGAATAATACAAATGCGCTTGTAATAGCACATGTAATCAAACGTATAAAACATTTTATTGAAACATATCCAAGTGAAGTTCGTCATATTTTTGATAAATCACCTGATCTTCGAAAAAAAATTGAAGACTATCGTCGACAACAAGAACTTAAACAACAACAAAAAAATGAACAAAAATCAAATTTATCATCGAAAAATTCTTCGGCTTTTGTGAATTCAACATCACAAGCACCATCATTTCCACTTCGTATTAATTTTTCAGACTTTCGATCACCATAAATACGCATATATATATAATTATTTATTGAATTTAAATTTCAATCTCAATATAGTTTTCTCATCGATGACGATCTATGAACAGTGACATCATTTTTAATTCATGTGCATATCTTGTCTTGCTTGTGTAAAATTATTTTATTCAAAAAATATTAGTTTTTTTTTGGCTATATGAAAAAAAGATATTATTGATTTGAGAAAATTTAATCAAAATCTGATTCATTTATGAGTAATTATTTAGATGTTATTATTATTATTTTTTTGCTTTCAAATTATTATTTTTTTTTTGTAAATGTAGTCAATTAGAGAGAATAACAGATAGTAATTAAAACATGAAAATCAATGAAATGTTAATGTACAAGGTTTGATACAAACATTCGTAATGTATACAAGACAATATTCTAATAATTATTTTTTGTACGGTCGATAGGACATTATTGGATAATAGCCAACAAGATTTTTTCCCGGATAATGAGTCTAAAATAAAGAGATAATCATAAATAACGTTATTCAAATATTAAGGTTATCCCAACTTCGGTCAAAAAGGAAAAATTTCGAAGTATAAAAATATCGAAGACGTTGATTTTAGGATGTGGGTGAGGATGAGGGTATGGGTGTGACTGTGGTTGTCGGTGTCGGTGTGGGGGTGGGTATGGGTGAGTGTGTGTGTATCTAAATATAGATAAATGTCTATATTTACACCCACATCCATCCTCAAACGTCTTTCTTTATTTTTCCCATTAAGTTGCTTCGAGCACCCAAAGTCTTGGCATTTTCATATTTCGACTGTTTTTTCTTCGATATTTTTATACTCTGACATTTTTACTTTCGACCTTAGTTGGGAGAATCATGATATACTTAATCTAATAATATCAGATTAGTTTTTCAAATATATATTCTTATGTTATTACAGTTGACCAAAAGATAGTAAGCCAAGAAAATATTCATAGTGTTATACTTCCTGAGAAAGGATCAAAAGTATCTGGTGTATTATGATTTTTTTCATGAAGTTATATAAATCTTTCTGTGCCTATGAACAATTTTCTTCGTCTTTACTATGTCTCAGATACTTTTCTATCTATGACTATTACTTTGTTTACTATCGATGAAGAATGACCACTTGTGTTCGAATAATTTGAAAAAGCTGAAGCACCCGATACAGAAGGTAGAAAAGGCGTTGGACCATTTTTTGTTGTTTTTCTATTTGGTTGTGTTTTATAAGGTGAACCAATTGTTCCTAATGCTGATAAACTACTATAAAAAGTCTGTGCTTGATTTGCACGAAGTTGAGAAGGATGAGAATGTGTATATTTCATTTTTGTATTATTATTATTATTAATAGGATATGGTTTTGTTGATTTTTTTATGGACTGTCCTTGTATTCCGGTATCAATTAACGATTGAGTTTTTCCAGGTACATAAATTAACTAGAAAGAAAAACAAAAATATATATATATCTATTAAAGAAGAATTGAATAAATACTCGATGATGATCTGATTTGAGTGCTGGTTGTTGATGTAAAGACGGTGAAATATGTACATTTGATCTAGGTGATACATTTTCTTCAGGAGCATTAGATACATCACTACTAGAATCTGATCGTTCGTATTGATCTTCACTGGTTTTTACAAGTCGAACTCCATTTTCTAACTGATTATTATTATTATTTTGTTCTTGTAATTGTGTATTTTCAGGAGTTCTATTAATGATAAAAATACATATATGTATATATTTCATTTTGATTTAATTCATATTTACCGAACACTATCGAAATAAGTATGTCGTAGAGCTTGAACAGCTGATATACGACGATCTGGATCATAAATACACAATTGATTAATAAGATCAATTGTAGTTGGTGAAGATTGTGTAAGATGTCGGGCAATACCCGTACCAGAACGGGGAGGGAAGTTAAAATCAACTGCTGAATTTCGACTAAAAATAATAATAATTGATATGTTCGATAATCTTTTCTAATAGAAAATAAATTTCCTTACTGTTGAAATTTATCGAGTATACTCGATGAGGGTGTACCTAATACATCATGAATTTTACTAATTTGATCAAGTTCATTACTGCCAGGAAATAATGGTTTGAGTGTTATAATTTCGTACATTACACAACCTGGTTTTTCATACAAATTTAAATTCGATATAACAGAAAGTTAAGGTATGATTTTATTTACCAGCAGACCAAATATCCATTTGATTTCGATAATATCCATCTGTTAGTAAACATTCAGGTGCCCGATACCTGTTTAAAATGAAACGAAAAAAACTAAATGAAAATATTTAGTATGCTTACCATCGAGTTGAGATGTATTCAGTAAATGGTTGTTTTGATAAAGTTTGTCGACAAGATCCAAAATCAGCTAGTTTTAATATGTCATCTTTTATTAGAATATTTTCTGGTTTAACCTAAGAATATAAATTTAATCTATCTTTATTTATTTTTTTTTTCGAAGTTTACATCACGATGAAAGAACGTATGTCTGAAAAAAGAAATAGAAATTTTTTATAAAATTATCTAATAATATTTAATCAAATTACCTGTGAAGATATTCAAGAGCTTTTAATAATTGATACATAAATTTGCATACAGTCTCGTTTGATAATAATCGTTGACGACCTCGAATATATTCGTATAAATTCAAATTCATTAATTCAAATATTAAACACAATACACCAGATCGTTTATCACTAGAAAAAAATACAGTTCAATATTGCATTCATAAATGACGAATTAACTTACAAGACAATTTCTCGAAGAAAAATTATATTTGGATGACCATTCAATTGTTTCAATACACGTATTTCACGTATTTGTTGAATTTCATCCATACTGAAATGTTTTAAATTAGTATATTATTACCATTCTTTATATCTCTGCTTATGAACTCAATTAGTTTGGAAGAATAAAAAAGACAAAAATTTTAATAGACGAAAACGAAGTTATGAATAGTTTCTGGTTAAACTAGGTAATTCACTATTAAGAACGTGTTTTAAAGCTATTATACTTCTGCCATAATTGAAACTACGAGTTTGAAAACCATCGATTGTTTCAAAAACGTCGTTTTATCGATGATAAAACCTGGCTGTACTACTAGATAAAAGTCATCGAGCTCTATTCAGAATACACAGCTCAAGTCTATCGCTAGTTTGTCGGATTCTATAGAAGATGAATTTTTACTTACCTTTTATATAATTGTTTCATTTTTTTCGCGGCCCAAAAGGTTCCATCACGAACATTCTGACACTTTAATACTTCAGAAAATGTTCCTTCACCTTTCTTACCAAGAATCCGATATTCTATAATATAAAAATATATAAAACTTTTAGAAAATTTTCTCTCGTGATTATCTTACTTTCCATTTATATAAAATATTAATAATCACCGGTGGTTAATAAAAGTGAAATATTCGACTAAAAAATTTCTATTCATCATCTAAAAGAAGAAAAACACATAATTTTCACCGTTTACTATTTGTTATGGTTAATGTTATATTATCTGAAGCGATAGAAACGCTGTCTGTTTTCTTTTCTAATCGAAATATAAACAAGACAAACGTTTTTTTTTCTTTTTCATTTTCAAAATTAAAGAAAAAAAAATCTAATATTCAAATAGAGACATCTAACAATAAAACACTCTCCATCGAAGAAAAAAAATACTCTCAAATATCTTTAACGTTTATATCAATTTTCAAGTAGATTGTCAAAGAGGATTAAAGCAACTTAGCAGTATTTATCGACTTAATAAGCAAAAAAATCAGATACTCGCTTGCCTTTTTTTTCTTTCAATCATCGATTGTGTTGTTTCCATAGTAACAATAATTCATTTGAGATTTTTTAATATGATGTATAGATGTCATGTTTGTCAATTAAATGAAGGTTGTTACTTTAGCTATAAGCATTTGTATGGTATTTGATATTGAATATTAAGAAAAAATTTATTTAAAAATAAATATGCCACGACGAACTCAAAACGATGAAAGAGATGAAGATGAAAATAAAAAGTTAGATTAAAAATATAATGAATAAAATCAATTTATTCTTTATTTAGACATGATGATGATTTTTATGGTGGACAAAGAAAACAAGAAACAGATTTAGGGTAAATCGAATATTTTTTAGTTATGAATAATATATTTATTTATATAGAGGTAGTGGAAAATCTTTATGGGATGCTGCTAGAGATATTGTTGCAAGTCGAGAACAAGGTACAGTTTAATAGAATATGAGTGATTATATTTTCTTATTTTTTTTATTAGCTGAAACATTACCGACTGTATCGAATACTGTACTTTTTGTTGGAAGTCGAAGTGGAGTAAAATAATTTATATATTTATATTATATAGTTATTAACATATTTGATATTTAGGGTAAATCAACAATGGTTCTGCGATATTTAGAAAGGTTTGTTATGTATTTATTGAAATTATTCCGTTCAAAGAAAAATTTCGAGATTTTCGCTTTACTTTCATTATTAATATGTCATTAAAATTACATACGCACTATAATTAATACAGTGGCGGATCTAGGATTTTTGAAGGGAGGAGCGATTCTGGCTAAAAACAATTTTTGAGTCCAATCGAAGTAGTGTGAATCTATTTTTTCGTTGATTTTTACTGTAAAAATCAAAAACAATTTCTGAAGAGGGGGTGATCGCCTCCATCGCCCACCCCTTAATCCGCCACTGAATTAATATCCTAGTAATAGATACGTATACATGCGGATAGAATAAATTTTTATCATTCCTATAGTTTAGATATAGATCGAGTAAGTTGTATGTCTTACTTTTTCTTTTTAGAACAAGCGAAACAGCTAAACCAACTATTGCACTTGAATATAATTATGCCAAAAAGCCGAAAACAACCGATACAGTAAGAACGAATTCTTTTCTTTTTTATTTTACATTACTTTCAATAGGTAGGAAAAGATATTGGTCATGTATGGGAATTAGGTGATGGAACTTTTCTTACTAAATTAATTGATGTTGTTCTTACACCTGAAACAATTGAGTAAATATTTATTGTATCATAAAATACAATTAATTATAGTTTTTTTGGTTTAATTTATTAGACATGCATCTGTTGTACTTGTACTTGATCTTTCTAAAGAACAAGAATTATGGTATACATATGAAACTTTATATGATGCAATAGCTAAACGAGTAAAACATTGTATTAATGAAGCAGCAAAACAAAATCCGAATATTAAAGATAAACTTAAAGAATCTATTACTCAACGTATTGGCAAGGCGGTTTGTTAATCAAAAATCTTTCTTAAGATATTGTTAACCAAATTTTGTTATTTAGAATAAAAATGATGTTGAACCACTTCGTATACCATTATTAATAGTTGGATCAAAATATGATGAATTTCAAGTAATTAAATCTTTATTATAAATTTTCTACTTCCGCTTTGTTCTCTCTATTAGAAATTGGAACCAGAAGCGAAAAAAACGATTATTAAAACTCTTCGTTTTCTTGCGTTTTATCATGGTGCAACATTACTGGTATTATTTTCATAGACTAATACATCATATGAATATTATTTGTTTTTCTATAGTCTTATAGTGAAAAACAAGAAAGTGTATACCTGAAATCAGCTATTCATCATCTCTTATTCGATACAAATTTACCTGAGTAAAGAAAAGGAATCGAAATATTTCGTTTTATTTCTATATTGAATTATCTTCTATTAGAAAACAACCACAGATAGATTATCAAAAACCATTATATATTAAATCAGGTAGTGATACATTAGAACAAGTCGGTCCGCCACCTATACCTGAATATGAACTTGGTGATTTAAAAGAACAGTAATTACATTACATTATCTCTTTTTTTATTATAAAGTTCGGTTTGTTTTTCAGAACACCATTAGCTGTTTGGAGAGCTGCATATTGCAAACGATTTCCTCAAGAAGTAAAGATATTTTTATTTCATTAATCTATATATATATACCATTTTTAATAAAGGTTGAAAAACGTGATCCATCATTAATGCAAGATTATGGTCGTGATCCTCAATATGCTGATGCTTCTATCGATGCAATGCGAGAACAGAAAATAGCTGTAAGTATAATCGTTTAGCTTTTATTGATAAAATAGAAAACAAAATCGTTATCTTTTTAGGAATTACAACGTTATTTAACAATGAAAACACGTTCACGTTCATAATTTAGAAAAAAAATCTTTTTTTTATTGTACTATAACCTAAGCCACAATAATAAAACTATATGTTGTATTTAACTGTGATTTGTTTGAAATGTACGCATAAAATTCGTCAATTTTTTTGTTTCTTCTGGTGTCATACCATTGTAAAGACTTACACGAATACCACCAACAGCACGATGACCTTTTAATTCAATCATATTTGCTTTAATTGCTTCACTAAGAAATAATGATTCAAGTTTTTCATTTTCAACACCATTTGTTAAAATACGAAATGGAATATTAACACGACTACGATATTTTTTTTCGATAGAATTTACATAAAAACCATTAGATTCATCAATTGTTTCATAAACAAGAGAAGATTTTTTTTCTGAATGCTGATTCATTCCCTTTAAACCACCTTGTTGTTTAGTCCAATCAAACATTTTATTTGCAACATAAATTCTAAATAATTAAATAGACACTTTAGATAGGTACTGAGACCATGATTAGTAGAGTATTAATACAGATATTACACCAGGAGCGTAGTGAGGTCTCCAAGTCAGGGAGGGCGCAAAACTTCAGTACTTCAAGTTCTAAAAGCAGGGGGGCGCAACACCCTACACGCTCCTGTATTACACCAACAGTATACCAAAGGATCTAGATGATTTAAAATTATCTACGTGAAAAATTCTAGGTGATATATCCGTTTTCAAATATTAAATAGTTTTCATTCAATTCTATATGATACAAAAAAAGTGATCCTTCAAATTATTTGACTAACAGGTTTTTATCACATAGTCGCTCTCGCCTCAAATATTTAGTTAACAAAAAAAACGAAACTTTCGTTTCTTTACTAAATAATAGTATCATGCACAGAACAGACGACCTCATATTTTATCTAATCCTAACTGAGAGTATGTGATATATAAACTATCGTGAATTTTGCTTATCAATAACTAAATTATATGCGTTCTATCTAATGTAAAGTGCACAACGGCCTTTACGATGGCTAGAGTACATCCTACACAGTCCATATAGGATAAATTATTCATACTAAATAATAGGAAGAAGAAATGATTGATGTTTACATTACGAAAAATAACTAATTTCGTTTCGTCATCAGGATGAAAAGGGAAAAAGAATAATCTATTCTGTTTCTTACGGAAATGTTGGTGGTGTATTATACATTGATCCATTAGCCATATGTATTTTATAATCTAAAATAATTGGTATTGATTTATTTGTATTTTGTTCAACTAAATCTTTTCTTATGATGACAAGAACAAGACCACTTGCACCAAAATTTTTTTGTGCACTAGCAAAGACAATAGCAAACTAAGAGAAAGATAATATTATTAAATATCATTGAGAGAATAGTTCTTATTACTTTAGTAATATCAAAAGGTCGTGTTAAAAAATTGGATGACATATCACAAACAATAGGTACATCTTTTGGTATAATTGAAGGAATATCTTCGAATTCAATACCATGAATTGTTTCATTGGCACAATAATAAAAATAAGATGGATCTTTTGTTAATTTCCATGTATCTTCAGCTGGTACACCTAGCAGATAAAATGCATAAAGAATTATAAAAAAGAAACAATAATCATTTCTACTTTGATATTTGCTTGTTTTTGGTACGACTAAATTAATGTTACCAAATTTTTCAGCTTCTTTAGCGGCTTTTTCTGACCAATAGCCTGTAACAAGATAATCAGCTGTTGCTGATGGTTTTAAATTAAGGAAATTCATTGGAATTGCACTGAATTGAGCTGTAGCACCACCTTGTAAGAAAAGAACTGCATAAGAATCCGGTATAGTTCTAAAGTAAAACTGTTCGAATTCAAAAACAAAAAATAAATAAATATCTTACAAAATTTCACGAATATATCGTTCAGTATCTAGAATAATTTTATCAAAAGTTGTTGATCGATGACTAAGTTCTGTAGATAATAACAAGAAAAAAAGGATTAGGATTTATATAAAACGATTCGTTTCTTTATACCCATAACATTAGCGCCGGTTCCATTATAATCTAAAAATTCTGTATGAATATTTTCCAATACCTTAACAAATCGAATTCATATTTTAATAATACATAATTTTCAAGTTAGAAAACATACTTCAAGTGGTAATTGAGCTGGTCCTGCACCGAAATTAATTTTACGTACTGATGTGTGTCCATTCGTATGACCGTTGCTCGTCATTTTTAAACTATAAATTTGAATATGCTACTAATCTATGTTTGTTCTTTCGATAGATATATTGTTAGTTTTCGTCAAGGTTTGATTTCATAGTTAGCCATGCGCTCAGTGCGTGGGTGCACCACCTACTTGCCTAACGCCTGCAATCTATTGTACTTTTTTTTTCGTATACTAGAAAGTACACAAAAAAAAGAATGAAAAGAGAATATGACTCTACTATCTCGTTTTTTTTGTGTATTTTATGTATATATGCAGCAGTTGAAAGCATTCGGTATACTTTTTTTTATATAAAAATACGTTTCACGACGTAAACCATATATTACACAGTACATGTAAAAGTCGAAAGATCAGTTTTATATAAAGATAAGATGAAATATGATTATTTGATCAGTATAGAATTAAATGATAACTAACAAACGAATATATAAAATAGATGCTATGAATTTAAATCGATCAAATTTTCAGTTTATTTCTGTTGGTAATATTATCATTTAATCTACATATTTTTTTTGTAATAATAAATACCATAGTTTCAATGTATATAAATAAACTTCATTATGAATGCGTAATGCATTTTTTCAATAGTAACTTTTCGAGCTGCTTACTTTTATTAAAATGACTGGTATAAATACTTTGATTATATCAGAGAACTTTAATTTTATGAAATAACTACATTGTAATAATCAGTATTTTTAAACATAATATTATTGACATTTTTCTACTCAAAGTTAATGATTAGCATTGCAGATATTATTACAGTGGCGGATCTAGGATTTTGGAAGGGGGACGATTTCTTTTGAGTATGGAGGGGCGATGCCCGGGGGGGGGGAGCGATTTTGGCTGAAATCTATTTTTTGAGTCCAATCGAAGTAGTGTGAACCTATTTTTTCGTTCATTTTTGCTGTAAAAAATCAAAAAAGAATTCGGAAGGGGAAGGACGATGGGGGTGATTGCCCCCCGCCTAAATCCGCCACTGTATTATTATTATAAGAACAATCATATGATTTTCATATATCGTAATAAGCTGACTAATTCGGTTTTTGTACAACGGAAGTAAATTTGATATTATTCATCTGTTATTGTTCTTTTGTTATTACGATTAATCCATAGAAAAGAAAAAATAAATCACATGGCCATATCAATCATATGTTCTATTTAAAGCTTTTTTCCCAATATAATATTTTTCATTGATGTGAATATTATGTTTGAGTATTTAATTAAAATTTTTATGAAATTCTGTCATAAAATAATAACGTATAGGAATTTTGTATTGAATATTTTTCTCTCTCTTTATCATGTTAATAAAGAGACACCGAAATGAAAAACTGCAGCAAAGACAAAAAAAAGAAAAAAAAAAAGAAAGAATGAGTTTTAACAATCAAAACATATAGATATATATATATATAAACAACGTATAATAATTATATGAATGTATGATGTGCTTCATTGTTTGAAATGGTTGTCGTTGTTCCTGTTTTTAATTGTCGAATAGTTGTATTTAAATGTGGATATGAACGTATTTGATCTTGACAACCAAATCGAACTTGTTTCGGTGATGGTTGACTATTTGATGATATTGTTCGTCTTCCACTTCTTGAACTACTCAATGCACTTTCATTTGTTGCAAATGTTTGACAAGAGTTAAATTCTGTAAATGTCGATGTATTTAAATGTTTTTTTGGAAATCTTGCTGTTGATGATGTTGCTGTCGTCGTCGTTGTTATATCTTTATATAACCAATCAGGATAAAGAATTTTTTCAATTGACCATTCAGTATCATTATTATTGATATTTAATCGTTGTTGTTCATCAGTCCATTCATCAACGTCTGTAATACAATGAGAAGAAAAAAAAACGATACATTTTTAAATGAAAGATCAAAGACAAATATTTAACCTTCTTCATGCTTGCTACTATTACTATAATAATCACTTGTTGTTTGTGTTGGTTGTATGATTGATGAGATTTGATGATGTTGACTATAGATATTTGCACCTATAGAAGAAAAAAAAACGTTTTTTTTATTGATCTCTTCTGTTCAATGTCGAGAGACAAAAGATAATGGTCAATCTCTTTATTTAATGTTATAAAACAATTTGATACTTATTCGAATATAAAAGACATTTGATAAATATGTCTCTATGTGAGACTATTGCGTGAGAAAGGATAATTTTTTTTCTGCTTTACAAAATTCTAATCCATTGTTTTCCTATTGACTTGTTTCGTTCAAGGTAGAGAGTCTATACACGCGATGTTAATTACCTGTATATGAAGGTGATGATGAATGATCAATGAAATGTTTTTGATGAAGATCTTCCTAGAAGAAGAAAAAATAATAATATAACATGCAATAGAATTAAATTGTTTTTTTCTTGTTTCTCTCCTACCAAACTTAATTTCGATGAATTCGAACTTGAACGTGTTAAACGACTTTCTATCATTGTCATTTTTTGTTGATGATTACATTTAATATAATATAAATATTTCTGTTTTTTATATCGACATATCATTATAATAACAATACAAATAATAAATATAAGAATAAAGATAATCGAAAGAAAAAAAGTTGAAAATAAAATAATACGTTTTATACTTGATAGAGAATTAATCTTCGAAAAACTCTCATAAAATAAACTTCCATTTGTATGATTATCTCCAATAAATATATAAATTTCAATTAATGTTGCATATTGTATCATTTTTCCATGATCTTGTGCATAAATTTTCAAACGATATTCTCCTATGTTCGGTGTAGAATTTAATATTAATTCATTATTATTCCATATATCAAAAAATTCATATTTATTTTCAATAAAATAACTTATCAACCCATTACCATTTGCTACATCATCATAATCAATCGCATCAAATTTAAGAATATTTGTACCAATTGATATTACATCCTTATTAAGAACATAAACAGTTCGATTTTCCGATGGATTTATCCATCGTGGTTGACAATCATTTATATCTAATATATCTATATGAACTGATACCGATGTTTGAAATAATTTATCACCAACAGTAACAATAAAATTGTATTGATCTTGAATTTCTCTATCAATTGAATCCCGTAGATAAATTTCCCCATTTTCTTTAATACCAAATTTTGTTTCTTTTTCAATTTGATATATTAAATTTGTATTTAAATCTTGATCAGTTGCGCGAATGATTCCAAATGATTTTAATTTCGGAAAATTTTCTTCAATTGAAAAATTATATTTTTCATGTTCAAATATTGGTTTATTATCATTGATATCTTTAATATCAATTTCAATCGGTATTTTATTTGATAAACTTATTGGATAACCATAATCACGTACGATTATTTCAAAATGATAATAGGAACGTTTTTCACGATCAAATATTTCTAAACAACGAAGAAAACCTGTATCGGAATCAATATCAAATGGTAATAAGGTTTCATTTGTTAATATTTCATATTTTAATCGACCATTATTTCCATTATCAGAATCATAGGCTTCAATTTTTGTTAATATTGTATTGATTTGATTATTTTCATAAACAGATAAATGATAAAATGAATGAAGAAATTGTGGAATATTATCATTTTCATCTAGAATATTGACTGTTAGATATTTAATTGTTTGTAATGGTTTTTTTGGATTTAAATCTTGTGCAAAAAATTTTAAATAATATTTTTGTTGATATTCATAATCAAATGATTTCGTACGATTTAAAAAATATGTTGAATTATCAATTTGATATAAATTAAATGAATGATTTTTTGTTGGATTATATTCATCAAGTATTTCATACCATAGATTAACTTGGCCATTTAATAAACTATCTTGATCAGTAACAAGAATTTGGATAAAAAATTTATCAATTGGATATGTTTCCGAGATTTCAATAACATCATTTGTTGAATTATAATTTAATTCGGATAGAAAACGAAATGTTATTATTGGATAACAATCATTTTCATCTAAAATTGTGATATTAATAAGTGTTTGAGATGAACGTATTTCTTTGCCGGAATCACGTGCTTCAATATAGAATATATAGGATGAACGTTGTTCATAATCAAGTGATGAACGTAGACGAATAAGACCTGTTTCATTATTAATAGAAAATATATTATTAAATTGTTTTGATGCATCTGTAAAATCATATGTTATTTGTCCATTTAAACCAATATCAGCATCATAAGCATGAACACGAAGAATAGTTGTATTTATTGATGTATTTTCTGATAATTCAATTGAATATGTCTCACTGTCAAAACTAAAAATAAAACATAAAATTTTTTGGTTTCTAATTTTAATTAAGAATTTACATTGGTGATTGATCATTGACATCATCAATGATAATCTTCATATGAAGTTTTTCTTCATGACCACCGGTATCAGTAACATATAATGTACAATTATATGAATCAATAGTTTCTCTATCAAGTAATTGAATAAGAACAAGTGCTAAACGATTTGATAGATCATCATTTATTTCGAGAATAAATGGAAAATTTTTTTCGAAATTTTTTAATTGATATTTTAATTGTTTTTGATTATCTAGTTGATCTTGATCATATGCTTGTTGAATAAATAATTTTGATTGATATGGTGGTGAATTTTCTGATATATGTAATTCAATTGGTGATGTTTTATATGGAAATATAGGTCGATGATCATTAATATCTTCGATTAATATTGGTATATGATATAATTTTTCATTGAATAATTCAAAAATTTTTAATAAAAATTTACATTGTATACGTCGATGTGTACAAATTATCTCACGATCAATATCAATTGCAATACGTAATTCACCTGTTGAAGAATTTAATGAAAAATATCGTTGAATTTCACGATGATTATTACTAACAAATCGATATGAATTTCGTAATTTTGTAGTTGTTGTATTTAATGTTACTAATAAATGACCTATTGGTGTATGTTCACGTATAATTATCTCAGATAATTCAATAGGATCACAAAGAATACATGTTGTTAGGATAAGAATAAATAAAATTAATGAATTATTTATCATTATACTAATTGTTTATTGAATATCTTAAAATAAAATAAAATTCATTTCATTCCATTCTTCTTTTTTTTAATCAATTAGAAATATAGGCATTCTATTATATGATATACATTTTAATGAAGCACACACATACACACCTTAGTTTAAGAACAGGTGTTAAATAGATTCTAATCTGACGGAAACCTGACATGACCATCGATCATGTTATGTTTTTTATAGGAGTGAAGAAGCATATCTAATTCAATATGTATATGCTCGAATTGAATCGGTCACTTTGAATCTTCACCTGTAAGATGCAGTCAGAAACACAAACATACATACATTACTTTCTTTTCTTCACTTAAGGGTCAGTTTTGAACATTACTCGTAATTGTATGAAATACTCGAAATTCAATCATGCACACAAGCAGTGATTAACACATACACACATTTTATTCACTTAATGTATACTACTTTCTTATTCAAGTTTTCGACGTAAAAAGAAAAATCAAGACATGATTATGTGAATCGTTTCTCTTTTCCTTTCTCTCATTTTAGCCTTGTAGGAATGACATAGTTTGACAAGCGGAAATGACGAGTGTAGATGGAAGATCTTTTACTAGACTGAAAAGAAATTGAGGATAGCTATTATACATTTCTATGCAAATAAAGATTTTTATTTATATATATATATATATATGCATGTAGGTGCAAAGTAACTATCAAACGAAATATGAAGATGTTGTTTAAGATCAAGCACGTAACTGACGTATGACAATAAGAAAAATTTTAATGTATTTACCTGAGACATCATTAATTTTTTCTGAGTGAACGAATTTCATCTTCAACAATAGTAAGTTTATTTAAGACTACTCACTCGCTTGTTCTCTTTTCTTTTTTTTTTCTTCTCTTCTCGATCAAGAATAATCATAAGTCTCTCATTTCTTCTTTTCTTTCTCTCCCTCCATCTCTCTTCTCTCTTTCTTGCTTACTTCTATCTACATATTCAATCGTTCATTTCTATTTGAAGAAAATGATCAAGTGGCATACTATACAAAAACGAAAATTAACTAGACACTTCGAAAAAAAAAAGTTACTACGACAGAGAAAAAAAAAAGAAATTCAATATTCACTCCAGGATGCCACTTGATAAAATTAGACATATTGAAATTATGTGACGACGACGGTCTTTTTGATCATCATCATTATGTTGATTGATTTAAGCTTGTTAGAAATATATGGTTTCGGTCAACCTTCATATATGTTTAAAGATACTTACATTTATGTTTGTTCATCAGAAGAGAAGACATTCTATTCTAAACATGTATCTATTCAACACGTACATGTATTAAAAGAGTGAAAAAAAATGTAGATAGACATGTGTATATAATATACAATACTCATGCACGCACATACACATATCTAGTAGAATTAGACATAGTATAATCTCTTTAAAACATTTTCTGTATTAGTTAGCGTCATCATTGGTCAACACATGGTGCCATTGAATAGAATCATGACTTTCCCATAGAAAATTATTTAAGTTCATATACATATATGTATGTATGATGTAACCGTGACGCTTACACGGCTGCTACATTCGTCAAGAGGCAATAAACTTTCTTATATATTTCATCACTGTTCAATATATTCAACACTAGAAAAGAATTGACTATATTTTTTATCTTCAACAACATCTGTGACATTATGATGTTCTCTTTTTTTTTCTTCTTCTTCATCTTATATATAAAGTGTTATAACATCATCGAAACTATTCAATCTATAAAGTTTTTAATTATACATTTGCTTACAAAAGAAGAAGAAGAAGAAGATCATTTTAAACTAAAGAATAATGAATACTTATTAGCATATTGAAAAGAACAGTATTCTCATTGATTAAAGATATGTTGAACGACGACAAGTACTTACAAGTCAAATAACCTTGAATTTGATAAAAAAAGAAAAGGATATTTCTATTATTACTAGTCAGTAGTGAAGAACTCAAATTACACATATATGACAGTATTTATTATGCATAAAATTAGTAAGCATGATTCTTGAAAAGAAGAACAAGAGTATAATCTTGAACATCATCTGTAAATAAATCTTTTGACAGTTAAATTAAACTTCAACCAACCATAAATCTTAATTCATGAATAAATCGAATGAAAACAAAAAAAAAGTGATAATCTGTTTTTCTATATTCTGGAATATAATCTCTGTTTTTTTTGTGTTTCGTTTTAACTCTCTACTCGAATACTGTTGCTTCTGTCAATCATATACATATAGACAGCTAATGGTGCATTACTTTTCTTCGTTTCTCGCGTTTTTAAGTGTACATATATGAATGATTGAATTGACCTTGAAATAACATCAATTGTATGTTATTTCTCTTATCCATATAGTGTCAATCAATAAGGTTATTAAATTCATCAGTTCATTTAACCTGCAGGTACACTTTCTATATTACTACTGTCTGATAAAAATGTCATATCAAACAACCTTCAAGAATCAAAGAAGGAAAAAAAGAAAAGAAAAGAAAACGAGAGATAATATCGTTCTTTCTTTTTGTTATAATCTATCATCGAAATATCTTGTATCGTCTAGTCGGAATATTAATGGATGATGTACGAGTGGAATAACATAATAAATGACAATTAGCATCTGATCGATCGACTGACCATTTGCAGAATTGTCAATAATCGATCTATCATCGACTGCTGTTTTTTTTGGGAACTAACTACAGAAGGTGAATGTCTCTTTCGTTTAGACAAAAAAAAATAAGAGGAAAAGATGTTCAATAAGTAATTCCTTTTTCTTGTTGTTCATCATGCTTTTTATATTATAACGAAGAAGAAGAAGTATGATCATATAATATACTTACGAAAGAATAGATGTTTTGTCTTAGTAGAGTGCTAAAAGCATGAGCACATTTTATTATCAAGATTACAGTTCGTTATTATATCATGTAATTGAACTCTCACACATTTTCGAAAAAGACATTTTGTTATTTATTTTTAATTATTTTTCAAACAAATATTATACTTACTTTATAACACTTTCGTTTTTTTATTATATAAATATAACACGAAAAGAAAGTAAAGATAAAAATTTATTGTATATATCTTTTTCTTTGATCATTATTGAATCGTTTCGGTAATCGAATATTTTTTCTTTGGATACATACACTTCTTTTGATTGTTCTTCACATTACATATAGAACATGTCTTTATTGGCAAAGGTTAAAGATTACGAAATCGATTGATATCATATACATATATATATATATGTAAATGTACAAACCAAGTTCGAATATGTTTTCACCTTCATTACAAATAGCCATTGAATGTTCATCTTTGCCTTGTATTGACGGTATCTTTCTCTCATCTTGAGATAATAGTCAACATCTTCAGTCTTATTTTTCATGTTGACTTGTTCAAAAAAAATTACTTTACTCATTCTATATGCCCTCTAGTACTTCTTCTTCTTTTTGCCTTGGTCTAATTATCTATCTAGTTACATCCATTCGATGTTGTCTGATTCTATTTTCTTTTATCAAATCGAATGATTGATTGATTGATTGACTCAATGATATTAAGTTTTTGCAAAAATCTCTCTAAGCATGTGTCTTATCTCATTTCCGAGTACACATTTTATGGTACAAAAAGAAATTTTAATATTTCGAAAGAATGCTGAAGTTTAAACGAAATTTGTGGTATACAAAAAGCTTTTAGCGATGGCCTTAATGTTCAATACAAGGCAATAATTGAGATGAGTTTTACTCATAGTTAATATCTTTTAGAAAGTAGTTCAAGGCAAATCGTGCCGAATATTATTAATAATAAAAAACTAAGCGATGAAATCGAATTATTGAGATATGAAATTTATAATTAGCTCTATCGAAACTAAACACAAAACGGAGTCTTCGGAGTTTTACTTTGATCAGCACGTCTGTCTGGCATAAAACGATCGACGAAGAAAAACAAAACCCCAAAAATCAAGGCAGACCGACCTAAAATCGAAAAATAAGAGATTTATATTATATGATTTCCTCATGTGAACTGATATAGAAAATGAAATAAAATACACGAATAGTCGTGCTAAAAAACGACACAGAATAATACTAATGACTATATGTGGTTTTAATAGCATGGAACATCTTAGTCGAAGTCTATAATCATACTTCAAAACAATCCGGAATTTATATGAATACAACTAACAGATATATATTTAATTTTGTAATTTATGAAAACACTTCCGGATCCTTTCTTTTAAAAACTAAGGAAAAGATATAGTTTGATTTTATGTAGACTGCGTTGTTCAAATATTGATTTAATTATAAAATAATAGTATGAATAAAGAAAACAAATTAAGACTAAAGTCAATTGTTGCATTAATAGAAAACTGTCGGATTGTCATTTTATGCAATTCTTTCTCAATTTGATCGATTATTTAATATGATTTAGTTTGGTTGACTTTTTTTCGAAACTTTGTACACTCATTCAATAAGACTTATCTTAAAGTTTTTAAGGGATTCATTATTGTTATTTTATGAATCAATTTTCTTTATTTCCAATGTAGACAATAAAAATCAAAAATTTCATTTTGAATAAATAATAAAAAAAATGTCAACAAAGAAGGTGGCATGTATGAGTATATATTCGATGTTTTATATTATATATAATAAACTATATATCATCAGTCAAGTTACAGAAGAATATCATTTCAACAAATGATTTATTTAAATGTAAAAAAAGATTTCTTTTGATACTACATGCATAAATGAAAAAAGAAGTTCAGTCTCCTCCTTCAGTAGCATCTCCTGCTTTTGAACCATCTTCTGTTGCTGCCTAAATATAATCAATAGAAAATATATATATAATTTAAAGTTTTTTTGTTTATTGGATTATCATACTTCTTGACTTTCTTCAGCTCGACGTTTTCGTTCATCATCTGCTTCAGCTCTTTCATCTTCATCATATTGATCTTTATCCAATCTATTAAAATAACGAATTTGAAATAGAAAAAGAAAAAGATAATCGAAATATTACCGTTCAAGTTTATCAAGTGCTACTAATACGTCTGTTCGATATGAATCAGTTTCGGATAAAGGTGTTTCTAATAAGAAAGTATTTATTTAGAATAAATCAATTTTTTTTCTGTTTAATTAACTTACCTAATAAAACAAGTGCTCTTAACATAGGTAATACAGCCAATTTTTTAAGTTCTTCTGGATCAGTAACTTCGTTCGCACTAAAATTTCAAATGAATATTTATATCGAAATTTTTCTTTCTAAATTACCGTAAATTGACATATTGCAATTGTTTCATATTTTCACTAAAACCATCTAATGTTCCAACTTTATTATCACGTAAATGAAGTAATGTTAATCGACTTAATTCAGTTAAATCTTCAAGTTTTGTTATTTCATTAGCTGCCTAAATAATAAAAATAAATTAACGAATAAATAAATAAACAAATAATAATATATACAAGAAATAAATTTTTTAAATTAGGTAACGATAATCCTTTCGTTGTTGTTAAACGATTCTGTCGTAATTCAAGTGTCATTAAATTTGGTAATTTACTTTGATCAAGACCTTCACAACTTTCAATTTGGTTTTCTGAAAACAAAAAAAAAGATAAATTTATTTGCTTCTTAGAAGAAAAAATATATACGATTAAGATTAAGTATTTCTAATCTTGGTTGTTCAATTCCATTCATAGATCGTATACGATTTTCACTTAAACGAAGTGTTTGTAAATATGGAAATGGTGGTAAATCAAATGATGATAATTCATTTGCATCTAATTTAAGTGTTAATAAAAATTTCAAACGACTCAATGATGTTATTGTACGAAGGCCATTATTTGATAAATCAACAAAACGTAAATGAACAAATGGTTCAAGACGAGTTATATCCGTTAAATTTCTAGAAAATGAATTTATTTAATAAGAAATATTGCTCTTTTTTTTTGCATTTTTACCGATTTGTTGCTTCAAATCGAGTATACGCATGTGCTAGACCATTTCCCGTTTTAGCCAATAATGATAGTGATTGTACAATAATTTCATCCGTTAATGGAACTTCTTCTCGAGCCTAAACTAGAACTTGAAATTTTGAAAAGAATTATAAATTATTTTTCTACCTCTTCTTGAGCTTCTTCTTCGCCATGTTCAGATTTTTCTTCTTCTTCACCTTCATTTTCTACAAAAAGAAATTAATTTTATAAATAAAAAAATTATCTATTTCAAACCTGATTTATTTTCATCTTCTACTTCTTCAGCGCCTTCATCGTGTTCAGATTCTGCGTCAGACATCTCTTGATAAAACAACAGGCAACAATTAAATATATATATTTATAGTTAATAGTTACAGCTTTTTCATATTGCCATTACATTGCACTTTAAAGAGGCAACGACCTCTTTTAAAATCAAGTTATTGTCTCAATAGTTAGCGCTGCTAGACAAAACATAATATATTAAAATGTTAAATAATAAAATTAGTTAGATAAAGAAAAAGATATACTTCATTACTAAACACTTATATTTACTATAAGCGTAACTATATCCGAGGAGAGTTAATGTACTAATCTTATATTTCCTACTATTTGTTTTCTTACACTTAAATATTTAAAGAAAAATAAGATAACGCAAAAAATTGTTTTTACTACATGTTGTAATGTCGCGTTATATCTTGGTAATTTCCCCTTTTCCCAATTTACATATATTTATGACAGACCTTGGCAATATCCTAGTTTTGATTTTTTCTGCAATGCATTTTGAAGTCGAATTCTTTGCAGAAACTAATTTTTCTATTTTGTGATTGAAGACAATTGATTTTTTAGAAATGATTATGAATAAGAAAGAAATTTCAGGTTCTCTTATATAGAATTGAAGTAACAATTGGTAGTTTCCTACTCTTACATTGTCATTGAATGAATTTAAGACATCCGTAATGATTTTAAATCAAAACGATTATTATATTTGCATTATGCACATAGATTTTTCTCCTAGTTACATATTTCCTTCATCAAATGAAAACAAAATCAAATAATTCTAACGATCGCGTTAGTTCACAACAAGTGAAAAATCTTCAACTTGAATCATTATATTTACGTGAAACTCGCACACGTATTCAAGCATGGAAAAGGTATCAAAATGAGATATCTCAACAACACTATAATTGGCCGCCGCCAATTAATGGTAAAACCTATAATAAACGTGAAGAATCTATTTATAATATCAACACCCATGATTATAATTCTAATTCATGGTTTGATCGAAGGTTATATAAAAATGATCTAATTAAAGCTACTCAACGACGTCATAGACTTTTTGATTTGAACAAACCTTCGCCAGAGAAAAAAACAAAACTTGATAATGAAATATTGCAATTAAAACAAAAAATTGTAACATTTCAATTAAATGATGTATGTAGCAAACCAATGTATCCTATTCAACCATCAGTTCGTTATCTTTTATATAACGGTACAAGTAAAGAACTTGAAGGTCGTGTAAATTATTTGAATCATCGAAAGCTTTATGCACCTGATGAGAAATATTATCAACCATTATGTACATCTTGGGATATAACATGGAATTTAAAAGATTTATATGATAGTTTTATTTACAAATATTAAACAAAAGAAAAAGTACATCTAAATATTTATTAAGACAAAATTTAAAAGATAAATACATCGAAGAAATATTTTCATCTGGAATCATTCGGAGATTCTAATGTCGAATTTTCATTTTTTTTACAATCGTCAACAATATCATTTATAGGTGTAGAACAAGAAGATAAACAATGATAATCTTCATGTTTTGATAAAGGACATGATGTGAATGATGATATAGAACAAGAACGTTCATTAATTGTTGATGATGATGATTTTTGAAGTAAATGTGTAAAAGGATTAAAATAAAGTAAACTTAGTGATGTATCATATGATTGTTCATCACCTTGATGAGAACTAGTCGAACTGCAAGTACTACTTTTACTACTCGTACTATCACTAGTTGGTAATTGAACAACTTGTTTTTGATTATGATCAAATGATGATGCTGATGATGTTGATGACATTTTCCGTGTGCCTAATTTATGTTCAGCGGCTTCTGCATTGGATACATTTTCTGTCTTCTTCCATTTTGTTCGACGATTTTGAAACCTAACAAGCACAAAAATATTTTGTTTTAAATCTAAAAAATAAAATCATCTATGAAACATACCAAATTTTAACTTGTGTTTCTGTAACAGTAAGTAATGTCGCCATTTCAGCACGTTCAGTTGATGATAAGTATTTTTTATCTTCAAATTTTTTCTCAAGTTCAAAAATTTGTTTACCTGTAAATGTAGTTCGTGCTTTTTTCTTTTTTTTCTTCTGTCTATTTATTAATAAATCTCCTTGTTCATTCGTTAAAATTGAATGACAACAATCAATTGTTGAAGTCTTTTTTGAATCACCAAGTATATCATTAATATAAAAACTTGATATTCTATTATTTTTTGTTCTTTGAATTGTTGCTAACATATTTATAGATGAAAAATATCGTTGATAGAAATCATTTGTTGATATTGGTAACATATTCATGATTGTCAATGGAAAAGTATCTGAAGAAAATTGTATTAAGTGTTGAGCACTTTGTGCAAACGTGTTAGCTTTTATTTAGACGATTAACAAATTATCAGATGTATATATATGAAAGAAAGATAAGATAGAATTAAAGAATGTTGAAAGAGAAAGAGAGAGAGAAAAAATTGAGATACCTACCGGTTCGTATTTTGATTGGTGAAGTAGTAAAATATACTAATGAACCAATCAATTAACAACTAATTAATACATTTTTCTCATTTTATATCATTCAAAAACGGTCTATCTTTCTTGTCATATCTGACTTCACTTTACATTGTTTTACTTGTCAAACTCAGCAGACACACATACCGAGAATAATCATAAAGGAATCATCAGCATCATCTTCGCTTTCTTCTTTTTTTTTCTTCTTTTTAACTACTAAACTCATATAGGTCAAATTACAATTGTTAGGTGTACAAGGGACGAAAAAAAGTTGATAATAATGCTCCGTTTGCTTTCAATGCATACCAAGTGGAAAGTTATATAGAAGTTTAATGGCTCTTGGATTTATCTTTGTCAAACTGACTAATTGAGAGTCAAATGATAATAATGATTATTTCCAATTATCATTCATGCGAAGTATTATATACAAGAGAAGAAGAAGAAGAAGAAAAAAGAACTAATGATAATTGATGCTGTAGTTTATGCATTCAATCTCATCTCTTAAACATATATAATCATCGATTAAGATAATAATTATATCGAGTCTTACCATTTATCTTTTTTTTTTTTCATAAGTGTTCTTCATGTACCTGAATCTAGATATAGATAAAGTGGTAACCTTTTTTTTCTTCTTCTTCTTCTTCTTCTTTAATCTCTTCTATATAACTCATCATCATCATTATGTGTATGTTATTTTGCTACTTGTCTCTTTTTCTTTTTTTCTTTTACTCACAACACACAATCAATTTGAGAGGAAGTATGAAAGAGTTGTTACTCGAGCAGCAATTAGAGACATTAAATAGGTTCCGCTTTGGCACTCTACAACGTTGTCATCATCAAATGACAGACAGACAGACGACATAAAGAAAAAAAGAAGCAAGAAAAAAGAAGATGATATAGTTGCTATTATTCAGTGTGATGCTTAAAGCTTCTCACTCACTTTCTTACTTTTTTCACTTATAGTTTGTTCTATTGTCTTCTTATTATCGTCAAGTAATTGTAAAATGATCACTTATTCTAACAATTAACAATATAGACAGATGAACATATCAAAAGAATATCTAATGCATTACCTATTATTATTTCAAAAAGGAAGTCAAATAATTCATAAACTAAATTACTTATGACAGATTATAAAAGAGAAAAAATGCGAAATAAAGATCAATTCGTGTTGAGTATATAAATAAATAAATAAATGAAAGATATACTTACTTTCTTCTATATGTTTTAATCGATGAGTAACTATCATTCATATCAGAAAATGGAATTCCAACTGTGCGAGACCATTAGCAACTATGCAAAGAATCTCGACATGTATACGATTGATTGATATAAAGAATGAGTGGATAGATAGATAGTTTCTTTTTTCGAAATGATGAATCTATTCATATTCATTTAACATAGATAGGAATGAAAAAGAATGCGACATGAAGAAGGGCATTATAAAATTTAAATCATTAAGATATTCATAAACGATGTTAAGTATCCTGTATTCTTCTTTTTAGTGAATTTAGATTAATACAAAAAAAGAAAAGAAAAGAAAATGAACGATAAATATCAATTACTTTGACATGAATATATATAAAGGCAAGTGATATCAATATCATCTGGAGCTAATTATTATTGATTGATTATCGGTTGTATGATAAATACTTAAAGAAATGCATACCAAAGGCTATTCTTTGAAGAATAAATATCGGAAGAAAGTATATCTATATAATTATTTTAAATCGTTTCGATATGCTAATGAATATATATGTTTTATTTATATTATTGAATGTTTGCATAAGTATCATGCATAAAATTCATGTAATTATTTTTTTCTTGAAAAGAATTGAATGTTATGATAAATTTAAAATTTTTTCAAAGTTAATATTTCAAAAGTAATACGATTAAAAATACGTATGAGTAATTTTTAAACATTCTAATTGAGATTTATTCTCAATAGAATTTTAAGAATAATACGAATAGTTTAAAATATGACAAGTGACTTTATAATGTCAAAACAAATATTTTTGCTATAAACTATAAATAATGAATTTATTTTATTTTAATAATTATCAAAATAAAAGTTAGCCTAGATTCATTCAATCAAGGTCTATCCTCACAAGACTTATGGCATGCAATAATTAACTTAAAACAATTGGTTATCAAACACGCACATATATTTATGGGTACATATATATATATATATGATAGAAGAGCACCAAACAAGAAAATCAATGTCTATTAGTATTAGTAGAAATCCTTTTTCCTTTGTCGAGTCATCATCAATATTGACATTTGTCTTGTAGGGTTTTCTATTGTTTCTTTCATTTCTCAGTTTTGATTCTCTTTTATTTGCATTGTGTTGACAAAGCAAGTGTTTTTATTGATCGTTCTCATTTGACGGCGATGAATAGTATTCTTTTATATATCGGACAGTGTTTCCCGAACAGGCGTTCGATCAAAAATAAAGCTAGTGTGTCGGAACCGAACAAAGAGAAAGAACGTATGTTAACCAAACTTTGCAATAGTTGCAAATCGTTTCTGCATATGTCAAGAGAACGAGTAAGAGATAAAACCGCCATCCATCATTACCATTCAGTTCGTATTGATTTACTTTGATGTTCATTGTTTCCGGGCTACTTGCATATGTATTCTCTTTCTCTTGTTTCTTTTAACGACTCCATTTGGAATGACATTTGATAAGACTTGGATAATGTTAGTAGCCAGATGATAATAATGATGATGAAAATATAGTGTATCAATAGTTGACATTCATTGTTTTTTATGGATGTTTTTGCAGTCAGTCTTATTACAGTAACAATATTAACCATTTGTGGAATTTGCTTATTTATATTAATTTGTGCTGTACAACCAAAAGTTTTACAGTAAGTTCATTTAGTCAAAAAGATGTAGTTTCCTTTCTTTTTTCCTTTCTTTTTTTGTTTGTTTGGTTATTTTTGTTTTTTAGTTATTTACATAAAAGAAGAGAAAGAACCTATTATATAACAGCTTTACAAAGAATAAATGATGCTGAAGATGATCTTAATCTAACTTGCTTAGATTTACAACGAAAATCATCAACATCTGATGAAAACAGACGAGCTTATATTAAAATATTAGAACGAAGTATTCGAACAGGACGAAGTATACAAGATGAAAGAGATAATGATGTTATTGGAGATAATCCTCGTTTAAATTCATTTTATCTTCTTCGTCGATTTATTAATCAATATTTATCTCGAACAAGACCTACAACAACAACAACGACGACAACAACAACTAACATTCGAAGATGTACAGAGCTATAATTAAAAATCATTCATTTTATTATTGTTGCCAAGGCAATTTTTCATTCAAATCAATATTTCCACCACATAAAATAAGTGCTATATTTCGAATATTTGAATCTAATCGATCAGATTGAGAAATAATTGCACCAAGTGATAAACCAGCTGCTAATTCAACAACTAATTTAAGTCGTTCAAATGCAAATCGAGTAGCATCAATCATTGTTTTATCTGATACTGTGAAGACTTGTTTTTCAACTAATGAACACATTATTGGAAATGTAAGTGATCCACATTGTTGTAAACGACAAGCTTAAAAAAAACAAAACATATAGAAAATTTTTTAAGAAAATATTCTTTATATACCTTCACATTTCGTATTTAGAAATTGAGGAGGTTCAGGCCATAAACGTTCTTGTTTATTCAAACATTCTTCAAGCATTTTACCTTCAGGTGTACAAGCAAATATTCGAATATTTGGATTAATACGTTTAGCATATAGAGCAATACCACTTATAAGACCACCTCCACTAACAGGTACTAATATTGCATCAAGATCAGGCACTTGCTCAAGAAGTTCTACAGCGATTGTTCCTTGACCTAACAAAGATTAGAATGAGTTAAATCATATGCTTAGTATTTTCTTACCAGCAATAACATCTGGATGATCAAATGGTGGAATAATCAAGAAGTCTCTTTCTTGACTAATTTGTAAACATGTCGATGTTCGACTAGCTGGTGTTGGTTCACAAATAACTAATTCTGCTCCATAATGTTCAATAGCATCTGTTTTATTTTTAGGCGTACCTCGTGGTACAACAACAACACATGGTCGTTTAACAATGGATGCAGCATATGATAATGCTTGACCATGATTACCTGATGAATGTGTAACAAAACCTTTTAAATTCGGATCAATTTTCATTGCATTAAGTACAGCATTAAGTGCACCACGACTTTTAAATGAACCCGTACGTTGAAAATTTTCGCATTTTAAATAAATATTTCTTCCTGTTAATGTATTTAATATTGAACTTGTTAAAATAGGTGTAATCGGAAGTGACATTGAACGAAGATGACTTGCTGCTATATGAATTTCAGCCAAACTCGGAACTTCCTTTTCATCCATTATCAAAATAAATAACCTTTAAACAAAACAACAACAACAACAATAATAATAATAATAATATGTGTATTTTTTTTTTCTTTCTTTTCAATATTTGACTGCTAATGTCTTTATTTTTCTTTGTTTTTCTCAATACACACACGCACACACATACCATATAAGCGCATAACAAATGATAATATAAAGGAAAATATGACGAACGTTAAGTGAAAGATAAAGAGAGAAAAAAAAGTTTAAGTCTGTAAGAATCAGTACAGAGAAAAAAAAGAAAAGAAAAAAGTTATTGACAAAAAAAAAAAATTTAAGAACACATCATTATTTTCGAAAATTCAATGTGTACTAAATCGTAATTTTTTTCTGATAAAGAGTTTTATATATGTGTTCTTATCAGTCTTTTATATACATATAATTGACCTAGACTGTTCTCTCAATATGTTATTCGGTGGATTTTTGTTTTTTTTAAATAGGATGGTTTCTTTTTAGATAATAAATAAAAAATATCTCATCTTTCTTTTTTTTTTGTTTCTTTTTTCGCTTAAAAAAAAGCACGCTCAAGCACAGACACTAGCAAAAAAACAAAAGAATAAGAGAAAGAGAAAAATAGGCATAAAGCGAAAGTTTTTAACAATGGGCAGGTTGACACAGTAGACAAGAGAAAAGATATAATTTGAAATACAATAATACACACACACACACACACACGCACGCACTCAATAACAACAAACAAACAAAAGAGAGCAACGGCAAGATTTATCCATAGTGCCGATTGGAAGGAATAAACAGCGAATTTTGTGTCGTTATAGTTTTCACCAACGCCAAAATCACTGTACGAAAAGACAAGAAAACGAGCAGATACAAAGATATATAGAACCGATTTCATAACACTAAAACGAAAAAACAAATTATATTTATAATTGTATTTCACAAAAATTTTCCGATCGAATGATTTAATTCATTTTGTATTTCGTGAATGATAACTATACCAATGTTTTTATCTATCCCGAATCCGGAAGGATTGTACTACATCCGATGAGGAAACTAGGATAAAACTTTGAAGCATGAAGCTCTTGACTTAATGACTAACAACACGAGAAAGAAGGATGTTGTTTTTTATATACTAACATTTTTCCTAGTACATCTTCTATTAATGGATTCTTTTGATGTGATGTGGTTATAACTATTTGAAATATTTAGATTTTAGATTTAATCATTAAAGAAAATAATCTTCTGTTATAGAAGATCAATATAGCCTGAAGTAAATATATTAATTTCGATATTTGATCTCCTCCGATGAGAAGAATAGAACCATACGGTCGTGCTGTTTTTCTCCATTGCAATAATGATTGATTATGCTCGATTGTTTTTTTTTCTTAGCATGAGTTCCTTCTAACCTTTTTCTCTCTCTTAACTTACACGTCGTATTTGATGTGTTAAACTGTTCTTAAGCAATTAATGCCATATTCGTTCATTTATTTTCTCGTTTGTTTATTATTTGCATGTCTTGTACGACGATTAAAAAAACAACAGCACCTAAACAGATATGAAATAAAATAATTTTTGTTCATTTTTTTTCAAAATTTTGATAAAAGAAGAAGCGATTTCATAGAAAAAAGAATCGTTGGCGTTTTTTTTTATAATTTAGTTCCCATCTTACACTTTCTTATTCGAATAATCATCAATAAAAAAGAAATCTTTTTGACTAAAATAATTTTTATTATTTATAATTCAAACAAAAGAAAAACTGACTTACTTTGTATCACTAATAACATCAACAGTAGGCGGAGATGATGGTGCAATAATACGTGTTTGCTCTGGAACAATATCTCCATCAAGTGTATTTGTTGGCTAGAAGAAAAATGTAGTTTTAGTTTTAAAGAAAATCTTTTTAAATAATTTCTATTAAACTTAACGAAAAGCAATAAAAATTACTATGCATTCATCTATAGGAATGGGACGGACGACAGACGATTATAATACCTGTATTGATTCATGTATTTGTCGTGTTGATGGTGAAGGCTGTACATTTAAAAATTCTGAACCATCTTTGCCCGTCTGAGAGGGAAGGGAAAATTTAATTGATATGTTTTTCTTATTTGGATTTTATTCTTTTAAAAAAAAAATCTTTTACTTACTTTACTAAGTTGTCGCACAGCTGGACTAGATGATGTTTCTGGTTGAGTTGATATTGGATATTGAGAATTACTAGTAGGAGTCTAAAAAACAAATAAAATATTAATCAAATAAAATTAAAAATATTTCCATACTTTATTTGTTAATTTTTGCATTTTTTCTACCCAATCAAAATTATAATCACAAACATAATTTCTTGAATCCATTAAATCTTTAAATAATTTTCTTAAATATTCATACTAAAAATGAAAAAAATTTAAAATCACAAAAAAAAATTTTTTTTTCTTCTTACATTTGGAGTTTCGAAGAAATCTAAATTTCGTACATATTTTAAATATTTAGCAAATTCTTCTATAATAATAAAAGGAATTTATAGATAAAAAAATGAATAAGAAATTTTTTTCATACCAGGATGACTCTGACATAATACATCAATGTGCGTTGCACGTTTCGTGTCACCTATTTTTTGATAACGCTCTTTTAATGTTTCCGCTTTTAAACCTTGCCACTAAAATAAAAGATAAAAATACGATGAATTAATCAGTTAATAGTGCGAAATTATCAAGGGGGAAGTATATGGAAATTTTTTTCATAATAGAACGATAGATATATGGCTATCAATTACTATTGGAAGAAGCAAAGATAACGATAGACAGCAGAAAAATGTCTTACTTACGTTATTATTTTTTTTTGGCTTAAGAGGAGTGGTGAAATATCGATATACACTCATCTCTGGTTACACTCTTGATTTTTCTATCTAGATGTTTTTAATAGTTCAAATGACATTTGAGAAATTATAATCTCTTTAAGAAATCTCATTAATAGATACTATTGAGGAAAAGTATTACCCTTGAAGGTCATATGATTCAAGACACGCCCAATTGAGATATGTCGATAGTATCAATGTTCTATTACACTTTAAATATAGTATTATTCAACCTTTCTTTCATATGCACACACGTTTAAAATTATGTTTTTTTTCACCAGGGAGATAATCATTAGGTTAATATCTCTTTCGAGTGTCTAGTCAAAAACTATACCGGTAAACTGCCACGTAAAAAATACATAAACATATGCCCCAATGCTTCCAGATCATCTCGACGACTTTGTTCTATAATAGCAAAAAGAAAATATATTTGAATATGAAAATAATAATCGAACCTTTTCCAAGATGAGTATTAATACTCATATATCTCGCAGTTCCTAGAAGAAATTCATGGATATATATAAATATATTTGGAAGATTAAACAAACCAGTTAAACTTTTATGTTCACGAAATGGAATATGTCGACCAGTATCGGGATCAATATATTCTTTAGCTAATCCAAAATCAATAATATGAATTAAATGTTGTTTACGTGTAGACGAACGTCCAATAAGAAAATTTTCAGGTTTAACACTTAAAAGAAAAATTTCGTTTCCAATAATTTTCATCCAACAAAAAAAAACTTACTCGCGATAAATTAAATTTTTTGAATGAACAAATTCCATCCGTGTAATCTAAACATAAGAAAAGATAATTTTTGCATTACAATTTTATAGTTTTTCATACTAATTGTATAGCAAGCATAAGGACGGTTTTAAGTGTAAATTTACGATCGCAATTATCAAATAAATCTTCAAGTGAGGGTCCAAGTAATTCGACAACTAATGCATTATATTTTCCACATGGTCCAAAATAATGTACTTGTGGCACACCCTCTAACAAAATAAAATTAATTAGTCTTTTGTTTTTCTGTAATTTATAACAAACCGCAAGTTCCAAGTTGTCGATAAAATCGATATTCAAGATGAAGTTGTGGTGCACGAGATTTCATAGGTTCCTTAAAAAATAATTACGTTTTTGTTTTTTTTAATTTGATTTATTTATTTGAATTTGCTTACTAATTTAATCGCTACATGTTCATTATTATACAAATTCTTTCCTAAACGAATTTCTCCAAAATTTCCAGCTCCTATTCTTTTTCCAACACGAAAATTGGGTCCAACCATAAGCATGGCATTGGGACCGGAACTACTAGTAGCAGCCGCTGATGTTGATGTTGTTGTTTCATTAGATTTTTCAATTGTTGTTGATGCTAAACCTGGACCACGCCCGCCAGTACGTGCATCACTTGGTGCGATTGTCACAGTTGATGCTTGTGGGCCAGCAGCATGTTGTTTTGAATTAGTATTATTATGGTTTATTGTTTCATTTTCGTCCATTCTTATCGTAATATGATAAACAAAACTGATGACACCATGTAGTCTGAAGAATAAGAAAATAATCAACTTGTCAAAATATCAAGAACAATAAAATGTAAACATTGAAGGTGATATGATTTTTGATTATGAATGAATCTAAGAATGAGATGATACTCGACTAATCAATGATTGAATCTTATTGACCATTGATACATCTTTGTTAAGAAGGATAAAATAGATGGAGTTATCTTTTTTTTTTCTCGATTATTATTAACGACATCTATTTTGAATAGTTAAATACAATGCTTAGCAACAATATATTATTTGCGGGTGTAAATGATAGAAACAGATGAAAATTATTTTTGTGAAGAATTTAGTAGTGCCTGAAATTGAATTATGACGGATAATATTAATAAATTATCACAAAATATTAATGGAAATAAACAACAAACATCTGCCTCTATTGCTAATCTATCTGATGAGGGTAAGACGAGCTTCTTTTTAAATTTTAATGCTTAATGATCTATTATATTCAACTAAAAAAAAAAAAAGTATAAAATAATCATAATATTGGAATAAGGAACTCATATAAATATATTTGAATATTATGATATGTATCAGCTATTTTTTGAATCCATGATGAACTGACAATTATTCGAGTAACATAGAAGATCATTTTAATCAATATAATATCAAAAGTCTATCAATGGATGAATGAATACATCTTAAAAATTAATTCTGTTTTGCTTCATTAAAGCAGAAAAAATTAATTTTTATATTTTCTAAAATTGTTTTTTTTCCACAGTATTTTGACTTTATCGTTAATTGCCTTATTAAAAGACTTATCAGGTTTCATTTTTAAGACATCAGATTCTTTCTTTTTTAATTTGAAATCATGTATCAATTTCTTCATAAAATTAAATTTCAATTTTCAAAGTTATGGTTCTATTTCAATGAAAAACTTGAAGTATACCTTCTGATGACCTCAAGTAAAATGACTACTTTATATATAGGATCATATTAATTGAAGAAGAATAAACGAAGTAAGAGCTATGTATTTCTTTCTTAATTGCTGAATTCCTTTAATTAATGACATGCTATTTCTTTTCCCTTGTAATTCTCAATCAGAATGTCGATTTATTTTGCTCTTTGTCTCATGGTTGTTTGTTTTTATACGAGCTTTTAAATATATTATTTTGAAGTATGATAGATGAAATTCATGTTTTATTTTTAAAAAGCAAAACAAAAAGTTAAAAAATATTCATTTATTTCAATAGATGTAGTTAAAATTTGGGACGCTGTATCAACTTATGTAGAATCTTATATGAAACAATCAAAAGTAAACTAATTAATTTTTGTTCATTAATGAATAAAAAAATTTCTTAGGGTGTTGCTATTCCTGGTTTCGGTACATTCAGTTTTATACATAAACGTGTTGATGTTGGAAATAATAAATATTTACTTATTCAACGACCTGTTTTTGTTCTATCAGAAAAAATCGCTCAAACACATGGATTAAAAACAACTCGTTATCCTGTTAATGGTTCAATACCAGTTCATCCATTGAATTTTTTTTTTATTCAAACACAATCAATTTATACACGTGATCAAATTGATCTATGTGTTAAACATGTTTTACAAGTATTTAATCGTTCGATAGCTGCTCAACGTAATGTAGAATTTACATTTACACATATTGGAAAATTACAAATACATAATGGAAAAGTTAAAATGAGATTTTTTAAAGATTTTGTTAGTTCAGTTGATGAAAATGGTAAACTTATTATTGACAATATGTGCAATGTAAGAAATTTGTGTTTCTTTTTTTGTGCAAAACTATTCTTATTTTTATTCAGAGGCCACAAACATGTGATTCAGTTATGTCCGCACGAGAAGCTACTAGACCACCAACAGCTTCAAATGTTGTTCTTCCACGGTAGGTTTCCAATTGATTTGGAAGATAATGATATTAAGTAATCGAGATCAATATTAATTATTGATACATCCTATTGTGATTTCAATGATGTTTTTTTAATCTATAAGTATTATATAATATTCTAGAAGGAAGTTTTAATTATTAACGAGAATTTAAGTGATCATTTTTTGTTTGTTATGTATTTCTATAGACTTAACAGCCGTGTTGGTAACCTAACAATGCAAGTCATACAAGAAGAAAATCAAAATAGTGATGAAGAACAAGAAAATAATCACAGACATGATGAATTACAACAAGGTAAATTAAATGTTTAATATTATGAAAAGAAACATTTTGTTCCATTTAAATAATGAGTTATTTCAAACATCTGGAGATTGATTTTTCTAATGTAAATATTTAATATTCTTTTCTTCAATATCACTCTTTACATAACATCAATTGTCGAGAGCTAAGTATGGTCTGGTTAACATCTATAATATGGAAGAAAAAATTACTTATTTGCTAGAAAAACGGAAAGAACAAAAAGAAAAAAAATCTAAATATTTCTCTCTTTTTTTTCACAAATTCTTATATTACTTTTCTTTTCATTTGACTTGAACGAGATGTTAACAAAGAGATCTAAGCGTCAACAGTCCATTGTTGGACGACAAGGATATTCATATAAATCTATCTTAGATTCAACAATAAGTCGACACGTAATTAAAACAATCGGAAGAGAAAATACACATGAAGGAATTATTCCAATTGCATCACTTTTCTCTTCAATGGATATTATTCGACCATCAACAGCAGCATCAATGAAGAAGAAACCACCACCATCAGCTCTTACATCATTAAGACGATCAATATCAATGCATCAACCTGAACCTGAAAATGAACAGATTCAAATGTAAGATTAAGATTTCATATTATTAAAATAAAGCAGAGGAAAAGTAATTTTCTTTAGTAGTTAAGGTAATAGAAACAATATTATGATAATGAAACATTTAGATAATTTATAAAATAACTTTTTAGTATTAAAAAGCTTTTTATCAACTATTTATTAGATATTTATAAATAATTGAAGAAAAAGAAAAAAATTATTCATTAAACTTTTTTAATGGAATCGTTTCATTTAAAAAAAAGAATAGATAATTGAAATGTCTGACAGTTATTAATAGCGGATGTCAATAAAAATATTTATTAATAAATGAACTTTTCAATGATTATACAAGTACTACTTGTAAATAAAGAGTCTAACAGAAGACATAAAGTAGATCAGAATAATAATTTTAATATATATATTTTTTTGTGGATTGCTCGAGTTCATTAATCTTGTGTCGGTGTAGTCCTCACCTACACCCACACTGACCCTCAGAGGTACTGATAGTTTGTATCAACGATATACTTCTTATCGGATCTCATGGGGAAATAAAATATAACTATAAACTTTATATCGCTACAAGTTGATTCATTAATTCAAAGCAAGGGGGGAAAAACTGATTTAAATCATCTGAAAATCAAAATTAAATCACAAATCGCCTTTCCTCCTTGGTATGACTCATGTATATTGCTAAGGAAATAATAATCTTATACCACCGTAAAGTCACGTTGTAGAACTTCATTTACGTGATTTTTCAATCATCTAAGCTCAATTTAAGTTATAAAAATCGGCTTAACTCGCTAAATCATAAATTGCTTTTTCCCCCTTGATTCAAAGTCTTTCAGTATTTTATCTTTTCTATTTATTTAATTAGAAATCGACGACCAAGTACTGTAATGTCTCGTTCAACAAATGAAAATATCCCTTTATCTGCTTTCAATCGTCCACCAACAGATCGTATATTATCATCACAATCCGTCTGTGTCGATTCTCCACAAATAACAACATGTGGTCATTTTGGAATTGGTCAAGATATGTGTCAATTATGTCATCGACGTGCTAAATTAAATATACCAGTTTATTTACATGAAGAAAAACGTATTCGTGAAGCTGAAGAAGATAAATTACTTAATCATTATCGAGATACTAAAGATATGGAAGAACAAAGAAAACAAGATGTAAATTATTTTGAAAATTTTTACAAATAAATTCTTTTTTCTCTTGTAGGCAGCATTAAAAGCGGCACGAGAAGAAAGACAAAAAGTCGCAGCTGTATGTATTCGTATAAATTTATCTAAAATAAATGTATATACTTACTTAATTTATAGTTCAATTTGGGTATTGCAGAAGCAACAAGAGCTAAAAAATTAGATCGTACACAAGAACTTGAAATACCGGTAGAATATCTAATTTCTAATTTAGAAAAATAGATATTTTTAATTTTTTATATTTTTAGCGTTCGATTATTTTTCGAAAACGTCTTCGAACACCTCCTACTTATATTAAACAACATGACTTTGCTCGACAAATTGAAGCACAAATAAAAACACGACAAGAAGAACGTTATGCAGAAAAATCAGACAAAGATTTTAGTGAACGTTTAGAACAAATACAATTAGCAGAAACGTAAATTTTAAGAAAATTAAAAAAAAACATCATTGTTTATTCTAAATATATTTTAGATTAGCACAAGAACGTGAAAGTTATTTAAAAAATAAACGTCATCAACAAGGACAATTGAAGAATGCTCTTTTTAATCAAGTAATTTATTTGAAAGAAAAATCTATGATATTCTAATGTCATAAATTATTTAAAATAGATACAAAGTAAACCCATTGAACCAATGGATCAACCTGATAAAACTCTTTTTGGTTTAAATGATATGTCAACTGAAGAATTACAACAACGTCGTCTTCATGCAATAGATATAGTTCGTCAAGAAAAAGAACTTATTGAACAACGACAACGGCAACAATTACTTAAACAAATACATGAACAAGAATATGAATTAAAAGCATTAGATATTATGAAAGACGAGTATATAAATTTATTATTTTTTTTTTCGAATTCTTTTATTTTTTTTCTTTAATAGTCTCATATCGGAACGTCGTGAACGACATCGTCGTGATTTAAAAATACGTAAAAATCTTGAATCAGATTGGATAAATGCTATGGATGGTAAACATAAACGTGATGAAGATGAAAGAATGCATTTAAAAGCTCCACAAGGTATTCTTGTACACGAACAATGTGATCAATATAGACGATGTGCTCAATGTCAACGTAATCTTGATAATTATGGTAAAACAAATGTATGGAGTGATACACGATATATTCCCGGTGCACGTATTATGGTTTAAAGATTAAACAGACATAGATGACATTACCTGATTATTTTCTCAATAAAAAAAAAATAAATAAAAAAAACGATTCCATATCGACATTTTGAATAACATATTTTTATGTACTTTTCTTTTTTCTTCATCTCACTATAATCAATAAAATCCATGATGAATTCAAGAACGATTATTTCACAGCGAGTTGTGAGGTCGATGTGAATAACTTTCGATTTCTTTTTTTCTTTTTTCTTCAATATGATGATCGATACTATAAAATCAAGTTGTATGAATGTGCGTATTCTGGATATCAAAAAAAATGTGCATAAGTACTCGCCCTCATTCGCGCAACGTATTCTCTTTTTCATCTTACGTAAATTGAATGCAGTAGAGAGAAAAAGAAAAAGAAGACGAACGGTGGATCAGCAGTTGCTCAGCTACCTATACGACACAAACATCAATCAAGCATGTAACAAGCATATGATATATTCGTATAAGAGGATGGTTGATAACAATATTTTGAATAAATAACGGCGACAAGCAGCTCAAATGGGTAATCAACATATTGTTCGACGTGCCGATTTTTTTTCAGTGTATTAAAGGTAAGACGTGTGACGGTATTGTTCACTAAGAAAAAAAAGGAAAAGAACCTTGGCCTTGAATCCAGTTCAGAATATAATAGTTCATGATCGACCAATTGACACATTATTAGACAGTATTAACAAAAGAGTAGAAGCAAGACACGAACGTTTCTATTTGAAGGTGCATGAAAGAAATGAAAAGCGAGAAGGGCAAAAGTATATTTGATTATACATAGGTATGTCTCTCTCGTCGCACATCACCATATAATAGAAAAGAACCTATTATCAAATCATGAAAGTAGCTTATGCATTCCGTCCATTTCCTGCCAATTACAAACCAACATGTGATGCCAGTAAGATTTTTCATGTTCATAGATAAAACTAAACAAAACTTTTTTTTTCATTTTAGCTTTACCTGCTCCTACCAACTGGAATCATCCTTTACAAACATCACCATCTGCTCCATTAGCAAATGCTAAATCTCAAGCAACAACAATCTATGTTAATGGAGTTCCATATACAGTTATTCGTCTATTAGGCGAAGGACTTCATAGTCGTGTTTATGCTGCATATGATCCTCGAACAACACAATCTGTTGCAATAAAAGTCGTACAAAATCTCGATCCAGTCGATAGCCATGGACATTCAAAAATGTTTTTTAAAGAAATTCGTTATTTAACGAAATTACAACCACGTAATCCATATGTTATAAGAGTTTATAATCATGAATTTGATTCGAAATCACAAACGGGTAAAATTGTTATGGAAACTGGACATGATTTTCGATTTATGTTACCATTACAAGCATCACCAAGTGAAAAAAAAATGAGCATTGCTCAAGCTAAATATTATTGGCAACAAATGGTTGAAGCTGTTTCATTACTTCATCGAAATGGTATTGTTCATTCAGGTAAGTAATTCAATTATTTTATTTATAAATAATAAGATTGACTTCTTCTTCTTCTTCTTCATTATATTGTTTAGATATTAAACCAGAAAATTTTATTATGACACAAGGTGGTCAACTTCGTATTATTGATTTAGGTCTGTCATTTCGTTTACCACAATCACAAGCATCTGTATTAAGACCATTTGCAGGTGGAAATATTTAAATAATATTTGTTTTAATGTAAAATTCTACTAAAATATTCAAAGGTACACCTGAATATATGCCACCAGAAGTATGTCAAATACAAAATGGTCAATTTTCTCATCAAGGTCGAGCATCAGATATTTGGGCACTTGGTTTGTATTTGTATTTTGTAAAAATCTAAAAATGACATCCTTCTTTTAATTCTATAATAGGTGTTCTTTTATTTGAAATGATCTTTGGCTATCGTCCATTTGAACATGTTCAAGATAATTATGATAAGATGTCACATATAGCTCGATTAAAACATAATCCTACTATTCCACAAACAACAAATCCTCATTTACGTGATGTACTTAAACAATGTTTACAAATAAATCCCAATCGTCGTCCGACTGCTGATCAATTATTACAACATGCATTTTTTACTAATCAATAAAATTTAATTTAGTTTATTTAAGAAAAACATATCTTATAAAATAAAACAAAAAAAAGAGCGAGAGAGAGAGAGAGTCCTAATTCTTCTATTTCGAATTGAAAGATGAGCTCATTAATTGTTAATTTTTATTTATTTCTTTGTATTGTTTTTAATGACATTCGTTTAATAAAAGAAGGTTTTTTTAATTGAATTGATTTGCCTTGTTTTTTATATAAACGTTTTTTAGCAAGATATGAACGATATTCATATTTATATTTCATTCGATTAGACAATTTTTGCCAACGTTCATATAAACGTTTATTTATATCACGTATGGACATTTTTGAGTGATTTTGAATAAATTTTTTACGTTCATCTTTCAAATAAATATGATAAGGTGTTAAAATCATACGTTTTTTAATTAATGTATTATTAGGTTCTGTATGTGATGTCATATATGAATTAGTATTCAATACAATTGATTTTGAATTCGAATTTATAAGACCATTGAAAGTTTTTATTTTCATAGGCTGATATATGAAACAAAGTATAAAGTTATTGAAGTATATATATATTACAATAAAGAAAGAGAATATCACTAACTATGAGATGCAGCAAGAGTCTAGTAAATAAGAAAAAATGATATTCTTCAAAGGATAAGATGTCTTTGCATATATTTTGATGTATTTTTCGACCTCGAAACACCTTCACTTGTCTGTCTAACTGTCTATGAAGAACAGCGACATTTCATTTTTTTTTTCATTCAGGGCAATAATTACACCCTTGATTAATAAGCATATAATTCATAGTCGCAAAAACTTATGCCTTAATGTTTTAACATAGGTCATATTACTATTGTATTGTGTATAAATAATAACTACTCTTTTTATTAATTTTTTTTAAATAAAAAAATAAGTTAAATAGATTCATCTAGAATAAAAAAAATGACTGATAATTATAGGTTATCCTATAGAATATTTCAAAAACAAGAAATATTATTGATAAAAGCTAACTGTGATGAAATTTCGAACAATTCCAAGTGTAAAAATGAACGAATTTAAACTTACATGATGATTTTCTCGATTTATATCTTCAAGAAAAGTTGCTAATGATATTTTATCTTCATTACTTAAACGATGCCATATATTGTATGAAGCATCAAGTAATTGTTGAAATTGAAAATGAAAATTTGGATATAAATTCTTTATATACACACCTAATATCTTACCTATAACACATACAAATATTTATTTCGTTTAAAGTAAGAGTAAAAAAGACTATTTACTAAAATCTGAATAATATCGGCAATATTCATCTAAAATTACCACTGCAATTTGTTGTTGTTCTTGTGAAATTTCATTTGTTGTTTTATTATTCATATATATATTTATGTTTAACAAAAAATTAACAAATGATAAAGTTACTATGAGATTATCTAATCTATTTTGGCGGCAATTAATATAAAATCGAACTTTTTTTATGCGAAAATATATTATACTTCGTTACTCAGCTACATAATTCACATACGTTTCGAAATAATATAAACGATTTTTACATTTATAAAAAAATCGAATTTTTTATTAACGTTACAAAACGTCATCATTATTTTCTCGATCAATGAAAGAGTCATATGACATCAAATAAATATATATATATGATTGATGACATATGTAATGTTACGTGTTCATATATGTTATTTCATTTCTATAGTAATAATTTAACGTGATTATATCAAGTGTAATAGTTATATTTTATCAGAGATTTTTATGATTTACTTCGAAATTAATCGAATACGTTACTAACTATATCTAAATCGAAAGCAAATCTTAGATGTTTGGAGGAAAAATAAAATTTTGGTTTTTCTTTATTTCTTTTCCTGTCTATATTATTAAACACAATCAAGTTTTTTTTTATTTAATGAAAAATACATGAAATACAAAAACAAGATTATTTTATTTATCGTTTACCATTCATCATCATAATCAAATAATTTTGGTCTTTTGATTCCTCGTGCCTTTTCCTTTTGTTCAATTAATTGTTGTAAAGTTGATCCTTTACTATCGACTGAAGGAGTAAACTCCATTTTCTAATAAAAAAAAGCCCATAAATATTCGAATTTATTTTATATCATTAAAATTTTTCTTACACTTGGTATTGTAACTTCTTGAGTTGTTGTTGCAACTGCATCTTTATCAATATAAGGTCGTTTATTTGATTTTCTATTAGCTGGATCAACATCAAAAAGATGATCGGGCTCTTTTATTTTTATAGCCGAAACATCAAGACGATTATATTCTGCATATGGAGTAATTGTAAAATTTTTATCATTCGTACGCATTTTTGTTAACACTAAAAGAGAAATAAATATAAATTAAAATTAAAATTTTATGGTTCTAAAAACCAAAGTTAGACATCGAAAATATAAATCATCCGGTGGATCATAATCAATGGTAATGGACTTGTTTCCTCATATCTTCTTTTTTCCTATAGTTATATACATTAATTCTCAGAGATGGGCAACTCCGGGGGTAAGCAACTCCAACTCCATCTCGTTTCTCACAACTCCACTCCAATTCCAACTCCGATGTTTGCGATTTCAACTCCAAGTAAAAAAGCGTCAACGCCGGAGTTGGAGTTGCTCATCTCTGTTACTACTCAATATTTTATAAACTGTATCGTTGTACAATTAAAAAACAAAGAATACGGTGTATTTCTTTATTATAATAGAAGTAACCGCGTTCTTTTCAACGAACATATTCGATTATGTTTCAGTAAATTATTCCTTTCTATAAGGTTGTAATAGGTCAAATCATAGAGTTTTGAGTGCAATAAGCTATACCCATGTCATCCGAATCGATCGAAAACCGCCGGTTGATTTCGGTAGTTTTTTTAACCGGTAGATTAACCGCGGTTAACCTTCCAGTTAACCAGGCAGGTAATTAGTTAACGAACAAGCGACCGATTAATTTTCCGGTTGACTTGGAGGTTAACTGAAATTAACCGGCGGTTTACGATTGGTTCGGATGACATGAGTACGGAGATCTTCTTTAGATACTAAATTGAATCAAAATGTTATATTAACCAAGACTTGTCCTAATACTATTTAATAACATATTTGTCGTAATCATCAATGCACTCATAGTTTACAAAAGCAATGCTATATATTATTTGTTTTTTAAGATTTACTTGTGTCAACTGTATCTTTTTTTAATGATATTCCAATAACATGTGTTGTTAAATCAACTCGATCATATGATAGAAGATTCCATTGAGAAAAAAATTCTCGTATATTTGCTGTTGTACATGTGTCAGGATGTGTAATATAAAAAACACATGATCGATCAGGCAAATCTTTAGAAAAAAAGAATATATATTATAGAATTAAATCGCATAGATTTACCATCATCATTGAGTATATCAGAATATTTAAGATCAAATGAACGCATATAAAATAATCTAAAGGAAATTTTTGCGTATATTAATTTCTAAAGATATTCAACTTACTTTCCAAGAAATTTACTAATTATTACATGTTCTATTGGATTGTCTGTAAATTTTGTTTGTTCAGCTTTAAAAAGAAAATTTAAATAAAAAATTATTTTTAAAATCTTTTCTTTTACCAATATATGTCATCATTTTAGTCATAATAACAGCTGTACAAGTTGCATCATAACCAGCTGTATGTTCATGTTCACTTGAGGCATATCTGAAATCACTTGGCGTTTCTAAAAAAAAAAGAAAGATAAATAACGCAAAAATTTCGAATTTTTCCATACCAAAACGACATGCTGGAAATGATGGTTCACGAATTGTTTTATAAATAGCATTTAGTGCTGTATTGGAAATAATATTCTAGTTAATGAAAAAGATTATTTCAACATAGATAAAATGATTTTACTTGAAAGATTGATGTCGATGCAATTGTTTTTGTATCAATTAATCTTTAAAAAAAACAAAATTAAACGAATGAATAATTCTTTTAATAGATTTACTTTGGAAACAAAGATTTAATTATTGATTTATAATCTTCATAGTTCTAAAATAAAGAATTAATTATTAAAAATAAAATAAAATCAACATACAGAAGGTATTGGTGTGAAAAATTGATTAATTATATGTAGAATATCCATGTGAAGATTATGTCCGATCACAGGTTTACCCTAAAAAAAAAAATCAAAAAAAGTGTTTTTTGTTAATTATGTGATATTATCAGACAAGCAAAAATTCTAAAATGTAAACATGTAGTGAAGAATTGATAATGAATTTCATTGCGATGAGTCTAACTATGGTGCTGATTGATTATTTAATGATCTGTTTCATTTTGAATCATCTTATAAATAAAGAGTTGCGGATTTGGACAGACCCACAGCTTTTTACTTATGAAGCAAAATTCTTAGATGAAAATATCATTTCAGTATATTCGATTATATCCGAATGTTTAATTTTATCAAAGATCGGAGGCAGAGACCGGCAAAACTTGTCCCGCGCTGATGCTCATGCCTATGCTACCTCTTGAGGAGCGCGCTCCTACGCCATCCCGATGTCTGAGAAGTGGTGCAGGAACACGAAAGAAACTTCTTAGTTCTTGGGAAATTTGCTGGTATGCAACGCGCGGGACAAGTTTTGCCGGTCTCTAATCGGAAAGCAGTATGATCATCCTCAGATTATAGAGTTTCTTGCAAAGGTCAAAAGAACTTATATACATTATCATGTTACAAACTAAACATTATTCTTGCAATAATCATGATAGAAAATATCATTTTGTGAAGAAGTCTATCCTGTCAATGTTTCAGTTATCTGATATCTATTTATCTAATAAAATTGGATAGAAAAGCTATTACTATGTTCATCAATCTTTATGTTTTAAAAGTATGAAACTTTTCGAGAATTTTACAAAGCAAGTTTTATTTTAACTACACGGTGAAAAGTCCACAACAAAATGTTGTATTTCTATGTCTATATTCATATAGATTAAGATCAAGAAGATTTAGTCCCATGCTTTTGAATAAACATAGATGTATTATGTTGACACAAATAGTTATTTTTTCGTCTCTATTACATTTTGCTCACATGTTCGAATTAATCAGTCATATATTTATCTTTTAACTCCGTATTACGACGCTAGACTTTCTAGAAATTATTAATCTTTATCAATAGAATTACTTACAGATTCTTGTAATTTCCTAAATAAAATCAAACATAACTTTATTTTAAAACAATAAAAACAAAATTTTTTTAAACATACCAAATAACTTCCGAAAATCCTGTCATTGATTTACTTAATAATTCTGCATCTGATAGATTATTTCCTTCAGATTGTTTTGGTGAATTCGTTGTTGTTGTTGCTTCATGTTTCCTTCAATAAGAAAAAACAAATTATTGACCGTTTTTTCTAATAAAATATGAACTTTTTTACTTTTCATTTGTATTACCATTTGGTATCTGACGATTATTGCGACGAGATAATGATAATTGTGGATTTCGTAATTTTTCTAAATATGTTGTTTTACATACAAAAGGAATTCCTAAAAGAAAATAAAGCGAATACATACAAATAGATTTACATTGAAATATACCTTTGAGAAATACTTGGGCGAAATCAAAACGATTAGCGGCTAAAAATTGTAATGATGAACTCTATAATATATAAAATATAATTATTTTTCATGAAATAAAAGAAATTAATTTTACTTTAGAGCGAAAATCAAATGCATCAGATTCATTTTCAGGAAATAAATAAAAATTATAAGCTTTCAATGAATATCTAATAAATATTATAAAATATAAAGATTGATTATTATTTGTATTTACCGATTTTCTTCTGGATTTAGACATCGAACCATTGCAAGACCAACTTGGATCATTAAATAATGTCTATCGCACTGAAATAGAAGAATTAATAAAATTTTGAATATTTAATCTAAGAAATTTACATCATAATGGCGTTTATATCGTTCAGTTGGTGTATCAAAATAATTCATTTTATCAAATGGTAATATTCCTGTAAATTCACCATCCATTGCTACATAATCAGCATCGTTTATATCTTTTAAAATTTCTGGTAAAACATCATAAAAATCTAAATGTATAAAAATGTTTTTCATTTCAAAATTTATTTTACTATTTAAAATTTACTTACTATCTCGATTAACATCCATTAATTGATCAAATTAATATTTTTCTATGTAGCAAATATCTGGAATAGAAAGTAATTCCACATTAGTTTTTTATGCTTTCCAAATGATGTCACAATCAAAACGATTGCGACATAACTTTTGCGTTCTCCGTACAATCGGTATTTTCACATGTAATATTCTCACTACACCTATATATAAACAAAAACCATTCGATCAAATAGAAATACATTGGCAAAAGGAAGTGAAAACAAGTAAGTGAAAGTTTTTTATTTAAATCAATATGATGAAATAGTTTCAACGCTGATATACATAAAAAATCACAGTTATGAAATAAGATATGTTATTAAAATATTGATTAAGTCCTTTAGTTCAATTATCATTGATCTCAAACATAATTAATCAATTGTATCGTTTCATTGAATTCTAAAATAAAAATAAATTGAAATATTATTTTATACATACATTCGCGTCTTTTATAAACTATTTTCAATATATTCACATAGAATATCTACTTATCCAATATTAGAAGTATTTATAGTAGTGAGCACTAGAAATATAGATTTCTCTTTTTGTTTAACCTTATTGAGGATTCACTTAATTTGACATCTTAACTATTGATGAAAAATAATGCAGACTGAATCACTCACTTTTCCTTTTACTATTATTATGTATTCAAATATAAATTTCCTTACTCATGCATTCAAAATATATAGTTAAATGAATTCCCATGAGCACTCATCTTTTCTACTACACATATACTAAAATAGACAAGATAAAAGAACGTATATCTATTGATAATCATTCAACTGAAAAACTAAAATTAATACCTGTTTGTTTCTTTTTTTTGCAACACATTGTACATGTTAATCGTAATGATTTAAATCGATAAAAATTTTTTCTAGTTTACATGTTAATAATGCATTATTCATAGAAATATATCGAGTTTTATTACAGACGATGATATATAATCGTCTAGATATTGCATCATGTTTATTAAATAACCTGTAACAAAAAGAGAAAAAAAGGAAAAAAAAATTTTATTATTTGTTTTTTTTTTCCAAATAGTTTATATGTATGTTTAAGGATAACATTAAAAAAAGAAGAACGAAATGTATGTATGGGAACATAAAATATATAATATTTTTTTTATGTCGAAAAGCTTGGTTGAAATTTTTATGTTTGGTTTTTTTTTTCTATATAAACGAGCGAAAAAAGAAGAAGACAACACCAAAAAGAACAAAAAAAAAATTTTTTTTGAGATTGTTTTAGTTAAGTAGATGTTTTAGTCGCTCGTGCACTGGGTTTTCGCGGTGATTCTTTTGCTGGTTGTTGTAAGGATTGTGATTGTTGTTGTGATTGTGATTGCGATTGTTGTTGTTGTTGATAAATAAGTACATAAGCGGATTTACTAATAACATTATTTTCATCGATATCTGTTACACATGAATCATCAAATGTATGCCATTTTTGATCATGAGTATTTTTTGCATGTGCTGTATAATGTCCACCACCTAAACCACCCATATGATTACTAACTGCAATAAGATCATATTTTGCATTAGCTTTTTCTGCTGGATTAAGAACAAAATTTGATAAATCTAAATCATATATAGGACAATCAATGAATAAATCAATTTTATCACGATAATGACGTGTATAATTAAAACGTTTCAATTGAACAATTAAAATTTTTGGTAATAACCATAAATCAATTTTTTTTGATGCATTTTTTAATTGTTTACATTTTGGACAATACCATTGATCGTTATCCGATAAAGTTTCTTTTGTTGTAAAATATTTAAAACAATCTAATAATGATGTTGTTGATTGTTTATGTTGACTACGTGTTTGTACACCACTATTATTTGTTGATGATGATGGTTGACGGTCTTTATCTATACGTTTTTTTTCGTCTTGTTCATATTTTTCAACAACTGAAGGTGAAACATCGACAACAAGAGTTGTATTTGTACGATTAAAATCAATATGTTCATCAAGACATGATGATAATGTTTTAGTTGTTTGAGTATAATTTTGATTGAATACACATGAAGCAGTATAAGGAGATTTGTCCGATGGTAGAGATGATGATAATGAGAGAAAATTTCCAATTGAGCTCTAGAATAACACAGATTAAAATAATAAAGTTAACAATTTGAAAGAAAAATATTTCGATATTATTCTTTATGGACATTCGGCTGTTATTAAAAATAAGGATCAATCTAAATTTAATTATTCTCTAATCAAAAGAAGAATCTCATGTAATAGTCTAACGTCTTTAATAGATTACGATGGGTTATACACCGAGTTTATCATCGCTAAAAATCACGCGAATTGTCTCAAATATATTATACTTCTTTCATGAAATAACAACCGATATGTACCTCGATTCTTTTTAAAAAAAGAAAGTTTCTATAAAATATTCTATACGTAAGATTCTTTAGTCTAGTTACTACTTCACATCTTTTTTTCTCCATAAAATTCTTACCTGTAATGCATCTTGAATATGTTTTCCTGTACATTTATGTCTTGGAATATTTAAATAAATTGGTAAACCAAAATTTTGATGTAAATTATCTGCTGTACGAAATAAACATGGCATAAGAATAGTTTCATTATTTTCTTTTTTTAATGAAACTGGTACTTCATAAAAAACGATTTGATCACGTTCAAGTATATTTGTTAATAATGCATCATCACTATATTGTAAATGTATACGATGATTATAAACTTCAACAGGTAGAATTAATTCTGGTTTAGGTTGATGTCCATCATAATCTGGTGCTAATGTTAAATCTTCTTCTTGTTCATCATCTTGATTATTTGAATTAATTGTATTTGATGATGATGATTCATCTTCAGCATCCATTGGTTCATGTGTATCATTTTTTTGTTTTGGTTGAAAACGTTCACAAAAATCTTTTAATAAATTATGCATACGTCCACGTTCATTTGATTTTATATAATAATATTGAATTTGTCCATTTAAACGTATATATTCTATTTTAAATATTCGAATTTTCTTCTTGTTTGGTAATGGTAAACTAAGAAAACAAATTGGATCAAATGTACGTCCTAATGTTTTACATTCAAGACATTGTACAACTGATTTGATTTGTCCATGAAATATATCATGAATTTTTGATTGATTACGTTTACGATAATAATCCCAATATTCAGAAGCTAATTTTGCATCTTCAGCAATTCCATCATCATCTTTTTTTTCCATGTAAGGTTTTTGTTTAATAAGATTTAAATCTTCATGTAAACCATCAAGTAAAAATGACATAAATTCTTGTGAATCTTGTTGTGAATAACCACTAAATTGTGGTGCATATCGTGCAACATTTTGTTTTAAAGATTTTGGTGCATAATAATTTATTTTACCAGACCACATATTTGTTATTAAATCTCCATAAGCTTGTGCAACATCACCCTTCATACCTAATGGATTGTCTCGATTAATATGTTGTAAATATTCTCGACGAAGAAAATAATCGGTTAATGCTGGTACATTTGATATACATTGTAATGCTGAATTCATAAAACATGTATTACCTAAATTTGATAGACCACATAAACCAGGTGTATAAAATGTACCTGCTGGTACAGGTGAGGAATTATTTCGTGTTAATGTCATGGGTTCATATGTTATAATAGCATTCTTTGATAATTCAATATCAGCAAGTATTGTACTTGCTCGTGCATCAATTGCTTCCCAATTATCACCATATTCATCTGTTGATGTATATAAACGATAATTTGAATCCGATGTTAATGAAAACATTTTACATATATCATTTTTTAAATCTTCTAATTTCGTTCGACGACTACGATAGATTTGTTTAGTTGTTGATGGACTTTGTCGGGATTTACGTACACGTAATGGTACAAGATAAGCTTCAATAACAGTTTGAAAATCGCCTGATTGTATTACTTTACGTATTAATTCTGGACCAATTTTTTTATATTGTTGGACAAGAATTTGATAAAGCTCAAAGGGTATAAATGTATAATCATTACCTTCAACAGCATCCGGACGAAGTTGTACACCATCTGGATGATCAGCTGTAGTTGGATCAATTAGATTTGAAAAATCAATTGGGCCTGGTGTAGCATTTTTATCTGCTTGTGAATCAATACCAGTAGAACGTTTCCAATGTTCAAACCATTTTGAATCAATAATAACATATTTATCATCTACGTTTTGTTCTTGTGATAATAATTTATGATATTGATCAGCTGGATTTGATGGCATAGTGGATAATTTTTTTTTTGTTTTTCGGAGAGTAAAAACAAAGCGCCAAAGTTGGCTGAGAAAGAAGAAGAAAAAAGAACAATCTAGAAATGAGTCAACTAGTTAAGTACTAAATTATAGAACGAATCTTTTGTTTGGAGCAAACAATGTGCAATAGGAGAAGAGATGAAAAAATATGCACTTACAAATATTTGTGCGTCCCACTGAATATAGCAATGCGTCAGTACATAGAAGAAAAGAACTACGCCATCATAATATTATAATAATGTGAAAAAGCCTATTCGTTCATTCCTATCCATAGGTATAACAAAAAAAGAATATGTAAAATGACGATTAATTATTATGAGAATAAAAAAGAAAAAGAAAATTCAAAACAAAAATGCATAGATGACTCGCTAGGGTATTTTATGGATAGGCGCCGTCATCCAAATATTAGCTTTTTCATTTCTTTCTTTATCTTTACTCATTTTAATCTCATCATTAAGATAGATCAATGATCGGTGGTGTTTTTATTTATAATCATAAAGGCGAAGTACTTATATCAGTAAGAATCTATTATTTTTGTTAAATTCAACTAATTAAATGATATTTTTCATATAGCGTGTTTATCGTGATGATATCGGACGAAATGCTGTTGATGCATTTCGTGTTAATGTAATACATGCTCGTCAACAATCACGTTTTCCAGTTGTTAATATAGCTCGAACAAGTTTTTTCTATACAAAACGTTCTAATATATGGTTATGTGCTGTAGCTAAACAAAATATAAATGCTGCAATGGTATTTGAATTTTTAACTAAAATGATTGATATAATGCAATCATATTTTGGTAAAATAAGTGAAGAAAACGTTAAAAATAATTTTGTTTTAATCTATGAATTATTGGATGAAATACTTGATTTTGGTTATCCACAAAATAGTGATACAGGTGTATTAAAATCTTTTATAACACAACAAGGTGTTCGACCAGTAACACGTGAAGAACAAACAGTTATTACATCAGCTGTTACCGGACAAATTGGTTGGAGACGTGAAGGTATTAAATATCGTCGAAATGAATTATTTCTTGATGTTATTGAATCAGTTAATTTATTAATGTCTCAACAAGGTCAAGTATTAAGTACACATGTTGCTGGTCGAGTTGTTATGAAAAGTTATTTATCTGGTATGCCTGAATGTAAATTTGGTATTAATGATAAAATAACAGTTGAAAATCGAACTAAAAATCAAACAGATACATCAACAAATGGTTCAACAAATCCATCATCAACAACAGCAACAACTACAACAACAAAAACAGCTATTGCTATAGATGATTGTCAATTTCATCAATGTGTTAAATTATCAAAATTTGAATCTGAACATGCTATATCATTTATTCCACCTGATGGTGAATTTGAATTAATGCGTTATCGTACAACAAAAGATATTAGTTTACCATTTCGTGTTATTCCATTAGTAAGAGAAATCGGTCGAACGAAAATGGAAGTTAAAGTCGTTGTTAAATCAAATTTTAAACCAACACTTATTGGTCAAAAAATTGAAATACGCATTCCAATACCACCAAATACATGTGATGTACAATTATTATGTATGAAAGGTAAAGCAAAACATAAATCATCAGATAATGCTATTGTATGGAAAATGAAACGTATGGGTGGAATGAAAGAATCTCAATTAAGTGCAGAAATTGAATTAACACCGAATGATAAAAAGAAATGGAATCGTCCACCGATATCAATGAGTTTTGAAGTACCATTTGCACCATCAGGTTTTAAAGTTCGATATCTTAAAGTATTTGAACATAAACTTAATTATTCCGATTCTGAAACTATTAAATGGGTACGATATATTGGTAAAAGTGGTTTATATGAAACAAGATCTTAAAGAGAATTTTTATAAATAATTTTATTCAATGATGTTCATTTTTATTACGCATAAACTTTATTTTATTATATTTTACATTCCGTATTTATCATCAGATCTCTTCTTATACCTTTATATGAAATTTCTTTTTTTTTCTTTTTGTCTGGTCACTATTTATTTAGAGTATATATGTATTTAACTTACTTTACAATCATTATTTATTAAAAAAAACGTTTTACATGAAATGAAATTCAGATATTTTTTACATCAACTTTCTAGTATTGATATGTTATCTTATAATTAGAATTATATTATTATCAAATTTTCTTTCGTTATGCTATTTGTGTCAAAAATCTATGAATATTATATAACTGTAATTCTATACTTTTGAACTATCATCAGATATTACTTAATTCATATGATAATTTGTTAGCTCATAGTTGGAATATAAGTATTGGATGTTTCGATAGAGGTCACTAATATCTCCATTCATTATTGTATATACTATTGAAAATAGAGTTTTAAATTGTATCATTAGTCTGAATTTTATTTGAAAGATTGTTTTCAAGAGAAAAATTTTAATTAAACTTAGATTATAAAAATATTAGGATTATGAGTGTGGTTGCCAAGATACTTTTGCATTGATCCGATAGGTAAGAATGCATTCATTCATTTTCCTTACTATAGAACAACTTTACCTTGAACATGGCAGCTACTACAGCAGGAGCAGCATCAGCTGCTCTTTTAAATCCTATAGCTCCACCAACGGCAGAACCAACAGCTCCTGTAATATCAGGAAAAACAATGCAACAATTACTAAGTGAAATCGATCAATTAAAGATTGATGTTGAAGCGTCATCAAAAGTTTTAGAAAAGATTGATACAGGCCGTAGAAAAGGTGCTGCCAATCGTGAACGATCAGTTGAAGGTCGTACAAAAGTGAAAGATTTAACTGAACGTCTTATCAATCTTCAAAATCAAGTACAGGCAACGACAAGAGCACCAGATTCAAAAGAACCAGTTAGGACATTTGATAAAACAAAACAAAATGCAGTAAAAGCATTGAATAATCTTTCAAATAAACTTAATAATGTTGATAAACATCTGGAAAGAGCAACTGGACCAATGCCTGTAACTACTGCACCTCCAACTGATGTTCAACCGGCTGCTACACCTGCAGCACCAGCTGAAGAAAATGCAAAAGGACTTAGATCACTTGTTAGTAAACTACCATTTGGTAATAGAAATAAATCAGCATCAAAAGAATCACTTGCTCCAACTACACCAGCTGTACCTGCACCAAGTAAACCTGCCGAAGAAACAGGTCATGAAACTCCAAAGACACCGAAAGATGAAGCGATCGAAGATGATGACGACGTAGTAGGAGAAAGTGAAGATGATGATGATGTAATATCAGATAAAAAGAAAGGTAAAAGAAATATTTATTAATTTCTCTTCATATATATATATATATATATAGAACCAAAACAACCATCTCCATTAATCAAAGCAACTGATTCAGTTAGCTCACATGAAAAAAAACCAATAGTCTCCAATGTAGAAAGTGATGATGATGAAGATTACAGTAGTGATGAGGATGAAGACGATGATGAGGATGCTGTAAATGATAATCATCAATTATTAACTGAACTTGAACATCGAACAATAACGGATGAAAACAGTAAATCTCCTGTTATTAGTGGTCGTCGATCACAATCACCAGCAACACCACGTAGTAATAAAAAAGTTCCACCAATTAAAATTGAATCTACACCAGCAGCTTCACCAAGATCTAAACGAACTACATCATCATCACCAGTACCACATCCATCAATACGTAAAAAAACACCAAGTCCAAGACGACATCCTGAAGTTCCAATAGCTAAAAAAAGAGTTGAAGAAAGCGACGAAGATTCATATTTTGAAGAAGATGAAGAAGAAGGAGATGATGATGATGATGATGAAGAACTTCGACGTTTACATAATAGTGGTGATCATGAAGACGTTGAATCTGATCATGATTATGATGAACAAGAAGATGAACCTAATATTGTCAATGCACATGTACAAGAACTTCGAACAACTAAACATCCACCAGGTACACAATTTCTTGTTTCACATGATTTAACAAGTGTACAAACTGGTGATTTAACCATTCATAAAGGTGAAATAATAACACTTGTCGAACAACGTCCAGATGATTGGTGGTTATTTCGTAATGCACAAACACAACAACAAGGTGTCGTACCAATCAATCATATACAATTATTATCTGGACAATTACCAAGACGTCGAGCAAAACCAAATACATCAGTGACAACACTTGTCGATGCATTTAAAGCTAATAATAATATTCCAGCTGGTTTTGTTGCATCAGATTTAGCACCATTAACTCAACTTGAAGAATATCAATTATGGCGAGCACTTGTACCAAAAATGACTGATTCAAATCTTGCTTTTGCTGATCTTTATTGGCATGCTGATACTGATCATCTACAAATAAATGATGTGACTTATAAAAAAATTATTGTTCTTAAACAATGTGTTAAAATACCTAAAGTCAAAGGTGATCAGGTAAATAAACTTTTTTTCTGTATTTAAAAACGAAAAATTCACTGAAAGAGAAAACTTTAAAACTCAAATATTTCTTATTATCAAGTTTATTTTTTTGCAATAGTAATTGACTATGTACTATATTCGGTATGTACTGTTTTTTTTCGCTCGAAAAATTAATTAGTATAATGGAAATTACTATTCTGGATAATATAAAGTTTTTTTTATCTTTCAATCTAGATTCGTGTTCTTGATCGATGTGTTCGTGTTTGTCTTTATGATGGCTTTGAAATTATTTCTAATATTCATGTAGTTCGAGCACATATACGAAATAAAGTTGATGATAAAGTTTTAACTGAAGATTGGCATTTTTCATCAAATGATTTAAATTCATTTGTTGATGAACAACCTCAATTATTTATACGTGCCAATCGATCAAGTTCAGGTCAACATTTAAGTTTACTTTTTGAATTATCACAATGGTGTCAATCAACAGTAACACAAGAAAAATGTGAAATTGCTTGTGGTTGGTCAATGGTTCCAATTGAAGATGATAAACCACCATTAATAACTGAAACAAAAGGTTTTAATGAACTTTTACATGGTGGACATACAGATGAACCAAATATTCTTCTTGATCCTCAATATAAAATTCTTCGTTCAGATGGTTTATCAGGCAAAATTGATCGTTTAAAACGAGCACGTATTAAATTTTCCATTGAAATACGTGATTCAGATATTGATATACTATTCGATTCTTTACCAATTCAACCAGTTATTGTTTCAATGAATATATTACGAACAATTGGTTTTTTTCGTAGTGAACTAGCTTATCAATTACATAAACGTCATCATCCAACTGGTCTATCAACAACACCTATTGATTCAATATTTCTTAGTACATTTTTTCAAACATTACAACAACCAGATCTTATTTATGCTTTACGTCGAGTATATCGTTCACGTCAACGACGTTTTCTTAAATCTTCATCAAGTGCTCAACAACAACGAGAATTATTTATACGAACATATGAAACATTTATTTATCCACTTCTTCATTATCGACAATTACCAGCATATGATTTTCATGATGTACCAGCATTAAATGAACGAAGAAAATTAATAACTGATATGATTAAACGACAATTACCAGCAAGAAAAACGAATCCACAAGATATTCTTTCGATATTATTAGATCCAAATTTAACAGATAAATGGACACCATTTACAACAGATGAAATTTGTTTTACATTAGAAAAATATATTCATGATTTTAAAACTGATGTTGTAGCTTAGACTCTAGAATTGTAAAATAAATCATAGGGCTATATAATTTTGTTTTTTAGTATTTGAATTTATTTTATATTGTAATCAAAATAAATGAAATATTATTTATGAAAGTGAAAATATTTCAAAATCTAAATCTTGACAAATATGTGTATCTGTTCTTTTGTTACTCACATCAACCCAAAGTATAGATTTATCATATTGAAATAAATTTCTTGACACAGTTTAACATTCAGCTAGAAGTTGGAATGTGCAAAAATAAACTTCACGTATAAGTATTCGACAGTTAAGATAAAATCTTGCAACAGTATCATTTTTTTATACGATTCATTACGAAATGTGATATGCAGAAATTTGAATTTACCATAGATTCATATATAAAAATCGAGTTATAGGCCTCTGATCAGATTCGAAGTATCAAACAAGAATGAACCTTAACTGTGATTGTCAAAAAGATCAATCCTATAAAATTAAGTGGCTTGTCTATGTGGATTATAATTACAGACTCCCTTGACAAAAAACCTATTTTCTCATCGTTTCAAGTGTTCCAAATCATCAGTTTGAATATTATGTTATTCTAATAAATGTTCTTTTACTTCTTCAATTCTATTTGAAGTTTTATCAAAAATATTTGCATCAGTTTGTCCATGGAGGTCTATGATTTCGATATACCTTATATTTAATCATATGAAAACTTAAGAAATTATAATTCATGTAAGTTAAAAATTTCATCATAAAAAATGTACATCTTTTTTTCAACTCTATTATCAATGATCTTTCTCGATATACTAACACTATAATAGTATTACTATAAGCATAGTTTTCGGTATTTAAATCTAAGAGAATGATCCTTGGCGAATATATCTATCATGATTTATTGTAGTCAAAATGATTCCATAATTATCATATGTCATACTTTAGTATACATCTATAACAATCGATGAAAAGCTTTTAGAACACTTTTTATATAAAAATGAAATAATAATGAAATTTATGTAAGATTTGGGTGAACACAAATTAAATTACTTATGATTATTGAGTGAATTCAAACCCCTATATATTTATCTTGTATCATAAAAGACTTTTTCTAGTTATAAAGGCAATGATCACTCAAATAGATTTAGTATTGTTTTGAATCTATCATGCTGTGCTTTCTTTAACTAGATCAATATCATAAATTAATACTTTTGATCGTTTTTTAATAGTACTAGAAGGAAGCATGATATAGAGCACACCGTGATATTAGACGTTGCGGTGATGTTAGATAGTAGAAAAATATAATAAATACAGTATGATTTCTTATGTTAACATGCATTATAATAGAGTGTATTACTCTTATCTCTCATCATCACTCACATGTATATGTGAATTCAGTGAAGTGGAACGTTTTCATTTATATGACTATTTTGGTCGTGACTTTTTCATCCGAAAAATAAGCAAGATTTAACTAAATTATCAAATATTCTACAGTTGAACAAATAGTTTCATATTTATTTTAACTAATCTTGTTCAAGTAAAATTACTCATTAAAACAAAATGATAAGTCAATCAACAATATCTTATCTGAATAATAAAAAATCAGTTTATGTTTCCTATGTTTGCTTAAAATCTTCATATGAAAATGATTTTTTATTATTCGTAGAAGATTTTTTAGGAATAAAACTTCATTTGATGTTTCTTTGTGTTAACTTTCATCTTTTAATTAGTTTAAATTGATACCAAGTTTCATTAGCTTAAATCATATCGTGCAAAAGACAAGTGGTGACAAAATCATTTTTTCACCCAAAGCATTTAGAAAAAAATCTATATGATTAGAATCAGCATTAAACTCTGAACAAAACCATATATATTTTCTTAAATTTATTTTGCATAAAAAAGTGATGTCAATGAAAAATGGCCTATTCTAACAAACGATGTTTTTTTACCTTAGTTTTCAAATTATTGTCTTCCAACCCTAAAAATCAGTTTATAATAGCAATAATATTTTATATATATATCTAGAAACGATTGTTCCATCATTTCCAAATAGATTGATGACTTAACAGGTATATAATTCTAGTTTATTGGACTAAAAACTAAAATAAATACGGAGAAAAGGCATATATTGATTTCAATGTAGACTAATTTTTATGACGAGGTTTTGATCCAATGAGTTCTATATATAGATCGACGCACTTTTTCATGCTCTATCTGAATAAGACCATGAAACTTAATATATATAAAGTGTTATTGCTATTATAAACTGATTTTTAGGGTTAAAAGATAATGATTTCAAAACTGAGGTCAAAGAACTAAGGTAAAAAAAATCCTTTGTTAGAACAGGCCATTTTTCATTTAAATTACTTTTTTATACAAAATAAATCTTAAATTCGTGATCATCATAGTCGATAACCTATATCTAGATGAAATTACAGTGAAAAACCAAAAAATTTGTTTTTTTCGGAGGTATTACGGCAAAAAAAATGAAAAAAGAAGAAATTATTTATTTTCAAAAGAAAATACAGTTTTGTTCAAAATTTAATCCTGATTCTAACCACATAGTTTTTTTCCTAAATGTTTGGGAGCGAAAAAATAATCTTACCGCCACTGATTCTTTTTAAAAGTTCATGTTGTTTTCGTCTTTTTTTTTTCTTTGACAAAAGAAGAAAGAGACACAGCTGATAGAGTGTTGTCTCTTCGTTGTATTATCATGCTTCATCGATTATTTAAAAGAAACTGACAATGATAGATTGTCGATAATTATGAGATTGTCGTGACTCTGAATAGAAAGTAAATGATTAGACCTTATTTTTTTATTCAGTTAGTGTACGCCCTGGTAAGTTAGACAAAACAAAAATAAAAGAAACAAGTAATTTTGTTCATATTACCGATATTTTTATTTTTTATGCTTGAATAATCACTGTAGCTCAGAGATGTATAAATATTTATGTTTTTGTTGTGTGGTATTATTATTCATTTTTTATTGTAATCAAGCAGTGAATAATATTTGGACGATATTCAAATATGATACAGTAAGTTATTTTTTTATTTTTTTTTGTTTGTTTATATACAAAATAACTAATACAGACTTCTGTTATAAGACGATATCACAAAACCAATTTTCTTTTTGATTGAGAAATTTATGCAGATGCTATTTACCTACAAATTGCTAAGTGTCTAGTTTTAAAGATTTGAACGTAATCTTTCTCATTGAGACAATACTCACCTAGACATAAATACATTGTATCAATGAAGCCAATAATCGTTTACAATTGATTATTGTCTTTCGCTTGATTCTATAGTGTTTTTCTTTGTCCAGAAAATAAAAGTTTTATATCTATATTTTAATTCTTATGATGAAAAGAAAACGATATGATAAAAGTATCTATGAAAACAATACAATTTCTCTGATTTATATTTTATATAGGCACAAATTAGTTCAAACTATGAGAGTATTAAGTGGCATTTGTGTCATTACAGTTCTGTTTTCAATACAGAATGCTGAAACATATTCTCTCGAGAATTTCGACAACTCTTATTCTCAACGTGATGCATCAGTCTTTTATATACGACAACTTCTAAAACGTATTAAATCAAATCATGATGCCAGTTTACAATGGAGAAAAAGTAAATAATCGTTCATTTTTGTGTGCTTTTAATTTTTAACTTCATTTCATTACTCATACTAATTCTAATCACGATTATAAAAGCATAATTTTATAATGTAACTTTTTCATTTCAATATTTATTTGATATATTTATTCTAATTTTAAATTCATTATCTTTCAGGAACGGATGATACACCAAAGAAGTGCCAAGAAATAAAACTAGGCCAATCTTATATTGGTGTTATTGGAGCATCCATCAATAATATTACTACATATCAAGATTGTATAAATCAGTGCGAAAAAGATAGTAAATGCTACGGATGGTCATATAAAAATTCGAGTCAGCGTTGTTGGCTTCAAACATCACTGGGTATAACAAATATTGATAAATCAGTGATGGGTGGATCTTGTCTTGGTAAGTGAAAGACAGAAATTAATTCTCATCCGCTTTTTTTCTCGATATAACTCTCTAAAAGAATAGTTAGGATTTACATTCGTCGTTAAGACTATAGAATAAACAAAAGAAAATCTGATAAGATACTTGATTTTACAATATCGTTGTCACGAATTATTCAAGAAGGTAATATTTACTCTAGAAATTAGGAAAAGCTCAACACGATTATGACTGTTTGAATTATTCGCCAAAATAGCATATAAAATATTGTTTTTAACTTTTATTTTAAAGGACCAGCTGCGAAGGAAACGCACTGCACTGACGTAATAATCAGCAGCTATTACAATGGTGATTCCGGTCCAGCAATAACTCAGGTGGCTACATATCAAGATTGCATGCGTAGATGCGATGCATCAGCAACATGCTTGGCATGGAGACATCGAGCGTCTGATAATACCTGTTGGCTACAAACTACAGCATATGAAAAGATAACTGATGGACAGTATACAAGTGGATCTTGTATTAGTAAGTGAACTAAGAAAAAAGTTATTCATAATCATTTTATTGTCTTAAATATTTCAAATTTGACATTACTTTAGAACAACAAACACAATATCCATCAATAGGTCTCGAAACATATAGAGAACATATGTTTATTCTAATTTTCAATCTATTATATTTTAGGAACGGTTGCTACACCAAAGAAGTGCAAAGAAATAAAATCAGGCTTTTATTATGGTGGTGATACTGGATCATACATAGATAATATTACTACATATCAAGATTGTATGAATTGGTGTGAAAAAGATAGTCAGTGCTACGGATGGTTATATTACAATTCCACTAATCATTGTTTGCCTCAAACATCGGTGGATATATTATATACTGATGAATCAGTGATGGGTGGATCTTGTCTTGGTAAGTGAACTACAGAAATGAATCGTCATTCGCTTTTTCTTGATATTACTCTGTAAAAGAATAGTTCGACTTTACATCCGTCGATAAAACTATAAAATAAACAAAAACAAATTGATAAGATCTTTGATTTTTCAGTATCGTTGCTAAGAATCATATAAGAAGTTAATATTTACTCTAGATATTATCAATAGCTCAATACAAATATGACTGTTTGAATCATTCACCAGAATAGTATTTAAATTATTGTTTTTAATTTTTATTTTAAAGGACCAGCTGCGAAGGAAACGCACTGCAAGGAAGTAATATCGAACTCCTCTCACATTGGTACTATCGATCGACAAATAAGTCGAGTGACTACATATCAAGGTTGCATGACTGAATGTGATGCTTCACCAACATGCATGGGATGGGCATACCAAGCGTCTGGTCAAATCTGTCAGCTGTTAACTACAATAAGATATACGATACCTGATAAGCAGTATACAACTGGATCTTGTATTAGTAAGTGAACTAAAAAAAGTTATTTATAATCATTTCATTGTCTTAAATATTTCAAATTTGATATTACTTTAGAAAAACAAACACCATATGCACCACTAAGTCTCGAAAAATTTAGACAACAAGCATTAGATCAACATAATTTTTATCGTAAAAAACATTGTACACCTCCACTTGTATTAGATCCAGCATTGAATGATATAGCACAAAGTTATGCAGAGCATTTAGCTGCTATTGATACATATGTACATAGTGGAACTAGATTCAACGGTCAATGGATGGGAGAAAATTTATCTGGATTAGATGGTAGAAAATTTTCATACGATACAGGTAAACAATCATCGAATTTTTTTATCTTCATGTAAAATTTTTGTATATTCGAAGGTGCAGCTCCAACTAACTCTTGGTACAATGAAATCCAATCTTATAATTGGTCAAATCCTGGCATAGCAAAAGCGACTGGACATTTCACACAATTAATTTGGAAAGATACAACTAGATTAGGTATCGGTAGAGCACGGTCAAACACAAGCAACACTGTGTTTGTGGTTGGAAATTATTTTCCAGGAGGAAATTTGCCTGGACAATTTGAGAAAAATGCCTTACCATTATGTTGAACAATTTATCTGACCTTCCACAGTTTTCATCTTACAAACTATTAACAAAAACATTTTTTCAAAATAGAACTTTCATTTTAAAAATATTTAACCTGCACAAACTAACACTTTTATCAATTTTATGCTTTTACACATAACAATTTCAAATAACTGTTTGTAGCTAGATTAACTTCACTTTTGTAGTCTAAGGAGATTGATTCAATTCTAATAAAATTATTACTTTTACTTGAAAAATAACAAAGTTTTATCTTGATTTTTTTTACATGATTAATAATTGTTCAAAATCTAGTTGAATGATGTAAATACTAATTGAAAGTAATTGTAATGGATGATGAACATGTATTAGGAGTGTTTTAGCTCATTGAGTTTTTTAGAACAGTGTATTTGATAAATTGTTTTGTTAATAAAAGATATTCGTATAACAAAAATGACTTTTATTGGAGAATTGATGTTAAAACAATTTTTCTATGTAAAATATTGGAAGTACTATTCTCCTGTTGAGTTTGATTGTCAGTAGAACGGGCGAAAAGAAAAATATCAAAAATAAAAATAATACAAATATTGATCGATGTAAATATTGAAAACAATAGTTTATTGAAGGTCTATCTTACATCGTTGTTTTGATTTTCGATGGTTTTCCCTTATGACATTTTTTCTTTCAGTAGCACACCTTAAATTTGACCCAATTGATGACATTTTGATGTGAAGTAATGTTATCATTCAAACCTCGATGATTACGAGTGAGCCAAAATTATATGTAGAAATCGATAATATATTTATTTCTCATCGTCAACATTAAATGATAGATGTAAATTCAAAAAAATGTCTCATTTATGGTGAGTTTTAACTAGATTTTCCAGCTAACTGTATTTAATAGAATTTCAAGAACTCACTAGAAACCTTCTATACAGATTAATTATATTGTTTTCAATAGTACAGTTGCATTGAACATTGACTGCTATATCGAATCGTATAGTTTGCATTTTATGATCTCTGGTTTTAATCCAAAAAATTTATCAATCTCAGAAAACAACTAAAAAATAATTTTTTAAACAGCAGCTATTAGACGAGAGACAGGATAGTTTTTATTTTTGTATAGTCGATTTGCCAATTAACAATATGTAGTTACAGTTTAGTAATTATTGCGTAATCTATATAGGGTAGTCAAGATTTGCTGTCTTCAAATCGTCTTGTTTCAAGTGTCATTAAATACATAATTCATATTCAGCATATTCTCTTAATAAAGATAAAATAAATAATCATAATGATCAAAATTTTTGTTCATTTCTCATTGCTGCAAATACAACCAATCATATAAAACATTCATATAATCAGCTGTTTGTTATTTATAGTTGGTCAGTCATTCAAGCACATATAAGCAAAACGAAAAGGACATTGATTTATTTTTTTGTATATTTAAACTACCATCTGTTATTTATTATTATTACTACAAAAAGAAAACCGATAAATCTATTTTTTTTCCTGTTATTTCATTCATTTGATCATCTTTCCCTTTCCACTCAATTCCTTATGTTCTTACTTTTTGTGAATGTCAAAAACTAATAGTACAAAATCATCGATTCGCTTGAAACGCGATCATCAAAATAGTTTATTAGGAGATTCTTCGATTTCATCATCTTCATCATCACCAATAAAAAAACAAAAACAACAACATCATACAAATTTAATGAATAAAGGAACACGTAATCATTATCCAAATGGTTCATCATCAACTTTTATTTCTTCAACTTCAACAAAAAAACTTATTATTAAAAATTTAAAAAGTTAGTTTAAAATAAGAAATATAATATAAACTAGAATTTTTTCTTTTCTATTAGCTTCATCTCTTGTACCACCGTCAGATTATTTTGATAAAATATGGCCATTACTAAAACAAGCATTAGAAGCTATTCTTAATGGTACAACAAGTCCAACAAATGAAGAACAACTTTATCGTCATATTGATCATCTATGTACAACATCAACAAATGATACAAATATTTCTTCACCTAATCTTCTCTATGATAATTTACGTAAAGTACTTGATGAACATATTCAAACATTTGTACCTATTCTACTCAAGTAATATCATTAGAAATTTTTATTATGTATTCTTTTTTGTTTATCTAGTGAAATAAATGATAGTAATGATTATCTTCGAATACTTAATTCAATTTGGAATGATCATATTATACGATCAGTAGGAAATTCAAAAATAAAGAAATTTTTTCCAATATCAATATATTTTAGAGTCTTATTCGTCAGTTATTTATTGTTCTTGATCGAACATATGTTTTACATGCAGCTGTACCAAGTATATGGTAATTAATCTTGAAAAAAATGTCTTTGTAAAAAAACAAACGAATTATTTTATTTTATTAGGGAACTTAATCAAGATTTATTTCGTCGATATGTTATGCAAAATTCAATAATTTCCAATAGGTTAAATAAAGAATTCAAAAACAAAAGTATAAATGAAAATTTGTTTATTGTATAATTTAGATGTATCAATGGTATACTCAAATTAATTGAACAAGAAAGACGAGGTGAAACTGTTGATCGAAGTTTAATCAGAAATCTTATTCGAATGTTAATTGACCTTCATGTAAGAAAAAGAAAAGAAAGCACTATTTCTATGTAATCCATTGATATAAGAGTCTAGTAGTAAACATAAATAAAGACAATTATTTATATTGTTGATCATATTTATTTTTAGCTGTATCGAAAAGATTTTGAACCATCATTTTTACAATCGACTGAACAACTTTATCATAATGAAGGTCGTCAGTTAATTCAAACATTAGAAATTAGTCAATATCTCACACATGTTGAACGGCGTCTTCGTGAAGAACAAGCTCGATTAACCAACTATATTGATCAATCAACAAAGTAAAAAACAAAACATCAAATAATAATTCTATTCATACTAATCAAAAATTCTTTTTTTTTGTTTAGAGTTCAACTTATACATCTTGTTGAAAATAATTTAATAACATCTCATATTAAAGAAATGCTTTCCAAAGGTTTCGATACACTTATTAATGAAAATCGTTATGCATCTGTAGCATTAATGTATGAACTTTTTCTTCGAATTGGTCAAATTGGTATCATAGAAATTCGAGAAGCATTTGGAAATTATATAAAAGTATAAAAAAAAGAAAAGAAACAGATCTGATATGTTTATATTTTATTCTATTTTAAAGAAACATGGCCGTGCACTTGTAGTTGATGTTGATAAAGATGATAAAATGGTTGATGAATTACTTGAATTTAAAGAAAAATTAGATCGTTTTCTACATGAATGTTTTCATAATAATGAAAAATCTTCAAATATACTTAAAGATTCATTTGAACATTTTATAAATCAACGTTCAAATAAACCAGCTGAATTAATTGGTTTGTATTTAATTATTTTTGTTTTATTTTTTATGATCTTTTTTTTTAGCAAAAGCTGTTGATGCAAGATTACGTACTGGAAATAAAGAAGCATCAGAAGAAGAATTAGAAAAAATACTTGATAAATTACTTATTTTATTTCGTTTTATTCATGGAAAAGATGTATTTGAAGCATTTTATAAAAAAGATCTTGCAAAACGTTTATTAGTAGGAAAAAGTGCATCAGTTGATGCAGAAAAATCTATGTTACTTAAACTTAAACAAGGTTTGATAAATTTAAAATTAATATTTTAATGATTTTAATTTGATTTATAGAATGTGGAAATGTATTTACAAGTAAACTTGAAGGCATGTTTAAAGATATGGAATTATCAAAAGATATTATGATCGCATTTGATCAAGTAAGCTATAAATAAAAAAACGCAGAACAATCTTAGAACTTTATTCTTATTTTGATTATATAGGAATGTATGTAGAGTGTGAGATAGTTATCGACATATATGATATTGAAAATTTTGGATGTGCGAAATAACGCTTAGACAATGTTTTATCTAACGGGTGTGTGGCGCCCATCTGGATAAAATACTGAGCGTAGATTGGCATAAAAAAGACTTTTGAAAGATGAAAAGTATAATTTAGATTTTAAGGCTTTATCAAAGTTATAACTAATAGTAGTAGGGTTGATTATTCCAATGCTTCAAAGAATGCCTTGGGATTACATACTAAACATGTGTTCGGTTTGAGTTACAGTTTATGAATGCTGATCTCGATCTTAATCAGAGGTATAGAACATGCTCGTCTGTGTCAACACCGTTGAGGGAAATTTTCTGATCTCTAGGAACGTGCTGAGGAGTAAACGATCATCGTTGCGAGAAATCTTTTGAAGCCATCGCAGATTCTGCAGCTCTGTTGTTGAGTATGAAAGAATTTACCATGTATAATAACGATCTTTCTGAATAACGAATGATTATATATACCTTGAAGTCTATTCTTGAATAAAAAAATCTTTTTTTCAATAACTTTATTTAGTTCATGCATGGTCGTGAAACTCCTGGAAATATTGGTATGTCTGTTTCTGTGTTAACAATGGGTTTTTGGCCAACATATCAACCAGTTAGTGCTATATTACCAGTTGAAGTAAATATATATAATTCTATTTGTTAAAATTTTTCTAATATTTTAAAATTTTAGCTTTGTCGATTGAAAGATATTTTTGAAAAATTTTATTTAAGTAAACATACAGGAAGAAAACTTCAGTGGCAATATTCACTGGATCATTGTTTATTAAAAGGATGGTTAAAAGAAAAGGTTTGAATTCTAATAAAAATATTCAATCATTTATAAACAAAAAATATTCTTTCAGGCAGTCAAAGAATTTCAAGTATCACTATATCAAGCACTTGTTCTTCTCCTCTTTAACCAACATCTTAATCTTAGTTATAAAGATATTATAGAACATACGAAAATACGTTCGTAATCATTCGAATTTTACTTATCATATATATTACCTTTTTTTTATAGAAGAAGGAGAATTACAACGAACTTTGCAATCATTAGCTTGTGGAAAAATTCGTTTATTAAATAAAAAACCATTAGTATAAGAATCATTTTTTCTTTTTCTTTTTAAAATGTATATTTTTTTTATAGACAAAAGAAATCAATGCAGACGATCACTTTACATTAAATACATCTTTTGATCATAAATTAATTCGAATAAAAATTAATCAAGTTCAATTAAAAGAAACGGTTTGTTGAAGAAAAGAAATCTTTATTTTGAATTAAATTTTCTATTTTTTAGCCTGAAGAAAATACTTCAACAACACAACGTGTCGTACAAGATCGTCATTATCAAATTGATGCTTGTGTTGTACGAATAATGAAAACACGCAAAATACTTGCACATGCTCAATTAATGTCTGAAGTTTTTGCTCAATTAAAATTTCCAATATCTGTACGAAGAAAAATACAAAATTTAATAATACATTTTATTCTATTTCTTTATTTATAGACATCAACAGTTAAAATACGTATTGAAAGTTTACTTGAACGTGAATATATGAAACGAGCAACTGACAAAGCTAATGTATATGAATATATTGCATAATGTATAGAGATATTTTATTAGATTTGTATGTTAAGTCATGTTTGTCTTGTCAGGTGGTTCTTGTTTGCTGTTTTCTTTTCTTACAAGTAACTAAGCGATGAAAACCGAGTCTCCTTTTGTTATTAAATAAAAATGTATAATGTATAAACAAATAAATATGTTGGGTCTATTCATATAATATAAATCTATTATTTTTACATTGTTTGATAAAATTTCTCAGATTTAAGAAGAATGAGGAATATACTGAATACCGAAAAAATGAAGTTTTGTATTCTTTATTACTTAGTCTGTGATATATATATAATTCTAAGCAAAATGAAAAGACAAAAAAAGTGCACTGGCCGGGAATCGGACCCGGGTCGCCCGCGTGGCAAGCGAGCATTCTACCACTGAACCACCAGTGCTTGGTATCACTGTATGGTTCTATCAAGACAATGTATACCATATTGATAAAAAGGAAAAACTGATAGCCTACTATCAACAAACTAACTAACAATAAAACATAAAATTAAGAGTAACTCATTATGATAGTTGCTTAGAGTGTTCAGCAATCAATCGAGAATATAGGTAGTATATCCATTCAAGTACTTAGAAAAGATGCCTACAAGTAACATATACTGAAGATGATTAACATATATTCATTGTAAAAAAAAATAGGCTTCCATGTAAAAATCTCAATTCAAGTTAGACTCAGTTTCATTTGACAAAGACTAATTTTATCAAATATTCTTTCAATATCTGTTCTATCATATTTAACAATATAATTTCAGTTCGACTGTTAAAAAATGATTAATAGTTTATAATAAAAAAATTTCGATTGAAAGAGATCCTTATAGTAGTGTCATAATTACATTTTAATTTTTTGTTGTTGTATTATCTGTCTCTTTGTATATCTTCTTATTTATTAAAATCTATTTTCCATATATTAATTTATACTTTATGTAATAAGACTTGCATTTCTGTTAGAACTCAATAGCACTATTACAGCTGACAAAAAGAATGTATTGCTTGAATATATACATTTTATTAACACAAAGAAAAAAAATAGATATTACATTGATTCACAGTATCACGAAAGATTTTGTTTATATTGATAATTGAACAAAACTTGTATTCATTGGGGGTCAAGACATTGGACATTGATCTCCAATAGGTCGATTACATTTGCTTGTTGAACAGCATGTAACATTAAAAAGACCGTATGATGGTTTTTTCATCTCGTCACAATCTTCTTTACAAACTGCTGTAAATCCCCATTTAAATGCATCTTTGGCTCGTTCTTCTGCACTACAGCCAAGATCCATGAGAGAACAGTTATAACGATATTTGATACATACACATTTTGCACCTCTACCACAATCATTTTTATCATCAATTATACAATCTCTACCATAACCTTCGTAACAGTGAAACGACAAGATAGCTAAAATGAAGGAGAGAAAAATGGTAGCAAAGAGTAATCGACCAACCATCCTATAAGTGAATAACAAAACATAGACTAACGAAATTGTTGTATTTTACTTACTAAACAAGTATATGTTAATGATGGCAACACTTATTGTTGATTTTTAAATAGGTCACACTATATATAAGCATGGAAACAACGAGGGAGGAAGAATAAAGTAGTGATTTTCTTCTTTATTCTTTTGTTACGCAATAAGATAAAATCAAAGTGACATCGACAAGTAAACAAAGTATAGATAGTCGAGAAGAAATCATATGGCGAGAATTCAGGTTAAAGTTCCTACACTATTGGTTCACTGACACCAGATAGTCGTCCGTTTCGTTACATAATAAAGGGAATAAGTAGATCATTCTAGTGAATAAACAAATGAAATATATCAGCGTGTTCGTGGATTAAACGCTTGCATAAGAAAAATTTAGATACTTTGTCTTTGTAACAGCATAATAAGTGAAACATATTCTACTATTCAGTATTGGTTAGTATAAAAATGAGGATCATTACAAACATTAATGTTCTCGTCAATAAGGTGACTAACATTCTAAACTAACTACAATTTGTAAAAGAATTTTGATGAAATTCTGACATAATTTCTATTTATACTGTTTGACCTACTTGTTCTCTTTGCTAAATGCTGTATAATTATCTAATTTTTCTTCTGCCACCAAGTGAAACGACTAGATAGATTATGATAAGTGTTATTATTAGTTTTATATAAATTTAGAAAAAAGACTATTATAGATAAATATAAGGTGTTCATATGAAATTCTAATACTAATAGCAATCGATGTTTTTCTGACCTTTATAATATTAGTCATAAAGTTAAGTCTTTTAGATATGGTATATTCAGCCGGTTGAAATTGATAGAAGCGACTCTTGATGAATCTTAGAATCTGCCATGTCTCGTGTGTTGAACTGAAATAAATTTTACATGAAGTAAACGCGTTTTCAAAAGATATTTTCTATATTTTAGCCTACTTATGTAAATAGAAGGTGAGAAAAAGCTAATGTTTGAAACCGTTTTATGAAAAAAAAACTAATAAGAAAGCATAAAATAAAGACCGACCTGTTATGATAGTTGTTGAAAGTGTTCAACAATCAATTTAGAATATGGTCAGTGTAGTCATTCATGCAGTTAAAAAATCTGTGAAGATATTTTATCTGATATATATTAAACAGATCATCTAGTGAATGATCCTTGTAAGTGAATGTAAGAAATAGATGCTCATAAGTTACATATACTGAAGATGATTAAGATATCTTCATGATAAATTTATGAATGTGCGATACAATTTAGAGTTCCATGTAAAGAACAGTAATATGATTGTTAATGAAAAGATTGTTTTTGATGAATTTATCAAATATTCTTTCAATATCTGTTCTATCACATTTAACAATATAATTTCAGTTCTAGTGTTAAAAAATGATTAATAATTTATAATAAAAAACTTTCGATTGAAAGAGATGCTTATAGTAGTGCAATAATTTAATTTTAATTTTTTGTTGCTGTGTTATCTGTCTTTTGCATGTTTTCTTATTCACTAAAAACCTTTTTTTTTATACTAATTTGTACTTTATGTAATAAAACTTACATTTCTGTTAGTACTCAACTGCAGGATTATTAGATTTAACAAAAAATATCTTACTCACAGTTAATAAAAAGAATTTATTGATTGAATACATACATATTTAGTACAGAAAGAAAAAAATAAATATTATAGAATTAGATGAGCATCAAATATTTCATTTATATTGATAATTGAACAAGATTATTATTCACTAAGGTAAAGACATTGGACATTGATCAGCAGTAGGTCGATTACATTTGGTTGTAGAACAACATGTGACATTGAAAAAACCATAGGATGGTTGCATCATGTTGTTGCAATCTTCTTGAGAAGTAGCTATGAATCCCCATATAAATGCATCTCTTGATCGTTCATCTTCATTACAACCAAGATCCATGAAAGAACAGTTATAACGAAATTTGGCACATACACATTTTGCACCTTCACCACAATTCTCGTGATTATCAATTATACAATCTCTACCATAACCTTCATAACATTGAAGCGACAAGATAGTCAAAATGAAGGAGAGAAAAAAGATAGCAAAGAGCAAACGACCAGCCATTCTATAAATGAATAACAAAATGTAGACTAACAAAATAGCTTTATTTTACTTACTAAACGAGTATATATATATATTAATGATGATAAAATTTATAGTTTACTTTTAAAAGTATCATATGATTTATAAGCATGACAATAGTCAGAGAGAGAATAAAGCGATGATTTTCTTCTTTATTCTTTTGTTATGCAATAAGATGAAATCAAAGTAAAATCGACAAGTAAACAAAATATAGATAGTCGACAAGAAATCACATGGCGAGAAATTCGATTAACGTGACTGTAATATTTGTTCACAGACAATAAATAATCGTCCGCTTCGTCAAATAGTAGAGGAAACAAGAGTGTCATTCTAGTAAATAAATAGATGGAACATATATCGACATGTCAATAGATTAAACTCTTTCATAAGAAAGTTTAGATAATTCAACTTCGGAGCAACTAATAAGTCGCACTTATTCTACTATTCATTATTGGTTAGTATAAAATTGAGGATCATCACAAACATTATCGTTCTAATTAATAAAGTGATCAATATTCTAAACAAACTGCAGTTTGTAAAAAACTTTTCATGAAATTCTGATGTTAATTTTATTTACGTTGTTTAACCTACTTGTTCTCTGTGTTCAATATTATGTAATAATCTAATTTTTTCTTTTGCCGCTGAGTGAGCCAACTAGGTAAATTATGACAAGTGGCATCACTGGTTTTACATAAGTTTAGAAAAAAAGAATATTATAGATTAATATAAGTTGCTCATATGAAATTCAAATACTGATAACAATCGATTTTTTTCTTCTTCTAACAAGAATGGGTGACTCAGAATGAATGACTGCTTTTTGCGTTCCATATTTTAATCAATAAATAGATTGTATCAAAAAACTGAAATATATTACGAGATGCAGTACGAAAAGCTCCGCAATTTACATAAGATCGCTTATTTTATAAGTGCAGTTTCTTTTCGAAAAGCGAGTAAATTTCAATGCATATTTTCTGCTTTACCACCTAATATGTTTTATAAAAAAATAAAAAATATATTGAACAAGATTCAGCGTGAAAAATTGTATAGTTTACGAAGAATTTCATCGATTTTGTACATAAAATCTACAACCGTAAAAGTAGCGGCTCTATGCAAAATGTAAAGCTTTCTACGCTGCATCTAGGAGGGGTCCACGAAAAATCAAAGTTATCATGGTTTACTTTTATGCTATGCAACTAAAGAATGCTCTACTCCCTTTAGTCCTTTTAGTTCCTTTAATCCTTTTACTCCCTTTAGTCCCTTTAATCCTTTAAGTTCTTTTAGTCCCTTTAGTCCTTTAAGTTCCTTTAGGATGTGAGTGTGAAACAATGTAAATAGCCACACCCACACCCACACCCTAGTGTAGTCATTCAAGCACTTAGAAAAGACGCCTATAAGTAACATCTACTCATTGTAAATTTCTCAATGTGCGATAGAGTTTAGGGTCCCATGTAAAGAACAGTAGTATGATTGTTGATGAAAAGATTGTTTTTGATTAATTTTATCAAATAAACTTTCAATATCTGTTCTATCACATGTAAGAACATAATTTAGCTCGACTGTTGAAAAATGATTAATAATTGAAGATAAAAACTTTCGATTGAAACAGATCTTTATACTAGTGCAATAATTTAATTCTTATTTTTTTTGTTATTATATTACCTGTCTTGTGTATGTCTTCTTAATTACTAAAATCTATTTTCTATATACTAATTTATACTTTATGTAATAAAACTTACATTTCTGTTAGAACTCAATACTGATAATAAAAATAATTAAAACGAATGTATTGCTTGAATATTTACATTTTATTTGAATAAAGAGAAGAATAGATATTACATTGATTTAGATTAACATAAAATATTTCGTTTCTATTGATAATTGAATAAGATTATTATTCACTAAGGTAAAGCCATTGGACATTGATCTCCAGTGGGTCGATTACATTTGGTTGTTGAACAACATGTAACATTGAAAAGACCGTACGACGGTTTTTTCATGTCATCACAATCTTCTTTACGAGCTGCTGTAAATCCCCATTTAAATGCGTCTTTGGCTCGGTCTTCTGCGCCACAACCAGCATCCATGAAAGAACATTTATAACGATATTTGATGCATACACATTTTGTACCTTCGCCACAATCATTTTTATCATCAATTACACAATCCATACCATAACCTTCATAACATTGAAACGATAAGATCGTTAAAATGAAGGAGAGAAAAACGACAGTAAAGAGTAATCGACCAACCATTCTATACATGAATAACAAAACATAGACTAACGAAATTGTTTTATTTTACTTACTAAACAAGTATATGATAATGATGACAACACTTATTGTTGATTTTTAAAAATATCACACTATTTATAAGTATGGAAACAACGAGGTGAGGGAGAATAAAGTAGTGATTTTCTTCTTTATTCTTTTGTTACGCAATAAGATAAAATCAAAGTGATATCGACAAATAAACAAAATATGGATCGTCGAAAATAAATCACACGACGAGAAATTAGGTTAAAGTGACTGTAACAATTCTTCACCAACAATAGATAATCGTCCGCTTCGTCAAATAGTAGAGGAAACAACAGTGTCATTCTAGTAAATAAGTAGACGAAACATATCGGTGGGGTCGTAGATTAAACTCTATCATAAGAAAATTTAGATAATTTATCTTTGGAATGGCATAATAAGTGGAACGTATTTTACTATTCATTATTGGTTAGTATAATATTGGGGATCATGACAAACACTATTGTTCGATTTTGTATAATGCTCTCCTGTTACTTTTGCCAATGAGTGAAACCACTAGATAAATTATCATAAGTGTTATCATTAGTTTTACATAAATTTAAGAACAGGTTATCAAAGATCAATACAAATTGTATATATGAAATTCTAATAGTGATAACAATCGGTGTTCTTTTCACTTTTACAACACTAGTCATTAAGTTAAGTATTTTAGATATAGTACATTCGATCGGATGAAGAGGATAGAAGTGACTCTTGATGGATTTTAGAATTTGTCTTGTCTCGTGCATTGAAGTGAAATAAATTTTATATGGAAAAAAAAGCCCTGTTAAAAGTATTTTCTATATTTTAGTCTACTTATATAAATAGAAGGTGAGAAAAAGTTAATGTTTGAAATAGTTTTATGAAAAAAGAAGTGCACTGGCCGGGAATCGGACCCGGGTCGCCCGCGTGGCAAGCGAGCATTCTACCACTGAACCACCAGTGCTTGACATCAATCCTCTTACATTTATCCAATAATCTTACTTGATTCACCGATCAAACTTCATTTTTTCACACATTATAATAAAAAGATCAGCCAACAATCTTATCAAAACTTATCTTATATTCAATAACAGTCAAAGTTATACATATAATTAACATTCATCTGCTAACGATACAAAACATTTTCTTTTCCATTTTTTTATTTTTATACTTAAAATCTATGTAAAAATAGTTAAAAAGAAACAAAGGCAAGTAAACATTATTTATGTTGAATGGTATTTATTGCTCGTTCCAGTTCTTTTAAATTCATTTCTAATGATTCAATATCTTCACGACGTCCATCTAGTTTAGCTTGTTCAAGAAATTGTGTTACTTGATAATATTGGTGAACAAATGGTTCCAATTTAACTGGTATTCCTGATCCATAACCACTCAATCCTGGAATAGTAGAAGCAAATTGAGCCATACGTTCATTTTCTAATCGTTTTTTCTCATCACATGCTCGTTTGATATCATCTTCAGTTGGTATACGTTTAGTTGATATAGCAAAATTTTGTAAACTTTGTAATGAATATGTACGAATATTTCGACAAAGTATAGCATAACGATTATCTGATGTTTTATCATTATCTGCTAATTTAAGTATTAATTTTCTATACAAAAAAACAAACTAGAAATCAAAAATAATAAATTCGTATTTTTGAAAACATACGATGTAGAATCGATTTTTTCATAGTGAATACTTAAATCTCGATATGTACGTTTTGCATCCATGATTTGATATTTTGTGTCTCCGTTTCTATTAAATCAAACACCAAAAATAAACATGTTGTTTTTATATAAGGATGATTCTTACAATAGAGAATCGACTATTGCTGAATATGTTGGATGATTATTCGTATATTCATTTAATGCTTGAATAATTTTCTAAAGATATTATTTTATATTACAAAATTAAATATAGAATTTACTTCATAAAGAGTAAATATTTCATCCGTAGGAATATGTTTATAACGTATTTGATTGAAATGTTGTTGTATAATCTGTGTACAAGGTAAACAAATACGAAGATATTGATCGTTTGATCCATTATTAACATTTGTTGGTGAAATTATACTTGTTACGTTAGTTAATTTTTGAAATTTTGTACTATTATTTGTTGAAGAAGATGGTGTATTTAGATCGAGTATATTTCCTAGAATAGTTATAAACAATATTAAAAGAAAAGCTAGAGAAGTGATAATTTACGAGCTAATGAAAACGAAAAAAGTTGTGAACATTGTTGACAGATAACATGTCCATCAAGACGACAATGATGTTTCCGTCTTGATAAACCAAACGATTTCGAACATGATACACATACTGATGATACAGTATCTTCCATCCATGAAACAATACCTTGTTCGTATTCTAGCGAAAACAAAAAGAAGATTTATTTAATAATTCGAAAAGATTTATAGAATTTGTTCATACTTCGACGTTCTTTAGAATTTCCATTAGGTGGTACATGTTCATTTGTCATGGTTAATAAATCCACACGAAGCAAAAGTTCACTTGCTTTTTTAAACATTTCATCATGTTTATGTTTTCGTAGACCTGTGAAAGATTCATTATGTGAACGAATATATCCCATATATTGTTGTTTGAAATTCAAATCATTTGAAGTAAATGAAAAATATTGAGCATAAGGTTTTATTGGTTCAGCAGGTTTTTTAAGATTTTCTTGAACATTTTTTATTTTTTGTTTCGCAAATGAAAGAAAACTTGAACCTATAAATATAAACAATTCGCAAATGCGAAATTCAAGTTTCTGAAAATTTCAATAAGATAGAATACCTTTGGTTGTTGATGAAGATTGTTTCATATGTACAGTTTGAAAATGTAATTGTAACGATTCCATACTTGACATGTCTTGATGACATTGCGGACAAAGAAAACCTTCTCTTGCATTATCTAACGATGGCAACATAGTTTAAAAATAAGACAAATGTTTTTCTATGCTCTTATCATCATTATCAGGTAGATCTTTAAATAATACTATATATTTCGGTACTTGTGCTACTAACGACATCTGTATTGAAAAATGAATAGAATTCTTGATTAAAATTAGACATAAATTTCTAATTTATAAACTCTAGTCTATAGTTAAACAATTCTAGGGAATAATAAGAATTTTATAAAATAATCCAATTGAATTTCATTAGTTACCTTGTTTATATCACTGGCATCAATCTTTCTGTTGCCTAGTGTTCTATCTTAAAACATGAAAGAGTTTAATATAGTAATTCAATGTTTTTTCTTTTTCATTGAGTTATAACATACTAATTCTTTTTTCTTTAAATAGAGACACATTAATAGTTTTCTACGTATTAAATCTAAAACAATTTATCTCGTTTAGATCAAATCCTTTTCAATTAAAATTCATTAAAAATGAAACCAATGATAGTCATTCTTAAAGATGGTACTGATTCTAATCAAGGAAAAAATCAAGTTGTATCAAATATTAGTGCGTGTCTAGCAGTTTCGGAAGCTATTCGTACGACATTAGGACCACGTGGTATGGATAAATTAATCGTTGATAATCGTGGTACAGCAACAATATCCAATGATGGTGCAACTATTCTTAAATTACTTGAAATTATTCATCCAGCAGCTCGTACACTTGTTGATATAGCTAAATCTCAAGATGCTGAAGTTGGTGATGGTACAACATCGGTTGTTTTAATAACAGCTGAAATATTAAAAAATGCGAAGTCATTTATTGAAGATGGAATGCATCCAACAATTATTATTCGTGCGATAAGAAAAGCAACAGCATTAACAATAAAAAAAATCAAAGAAGTTGCTGTTACTATTAAATCAGATGATGATAAGTAAGGTTTTCTTATGAGAAAAATCAAAAATAACTTGAAAATTTATCTAGAGAACAACGAGTTTTACTTGAAAAATGTGCACGTACAACATTAAGTTCAAAATTAATTGCACGACAACGAGAATTTTTTGCTAAAATGGTTGTTGATGCTGTTCTTATGTTAGATGAATTACTTCCATTGAATATGTATGTATATTGAATTTTTGAATAATTATATCAAAAAACAAATTTCGTATTTTTTTTTAGGATTGGAGTTAAAAAAGTAACAGGCGGTTCACTTGAAGTAAAAGAAAATACTTAGGAATTAATTAATATATATATTTTTTTGATTTTCTTAGGAATCACGTTTAGTTAGTGGTGTTGCATTTAAAAAGACATTTTCATATGCTGGTTTTGAAATGCAACAAAAAAAATATACTAATCCGAAAATAGCCATACTTAATATTGAACTTGAATTAAAAGCTGAACGTGATAATGCAGAAGTTCGCCTTGACAATGTTGCTGTAAGATTATATATATGTCTATCGAATACATATTTTATTTCAAAATATTTTCTATAGGAATATCAAAAAATAGTTGATGCTGAATGGTCAATTCTTTATGATAAATTAGATACCCTTCATAAAGCCGGTGTCACAGTTGTACTTTCTAAATTACCAATTGGTGATGTTGCAACACAATATTTTGCTGATCGGTAAAATTATTTTTTTGTATTTTTTTTTAAATATTTTTTGTTTTTGTTTTCAAGGGATATGTTTTGTGCTGGTCGTGTACAAGAAGATGATCTTAAACGTACACAAAAAGCCTGTGGTGGTGCGATAATAACAACAGTTGAAAATCTTAATAATCAATCTCAACAAGTACTTGGTACATGCGAAATATTTGAAGAAATACAAATTGGTTCTGAACGTTATAATTGTTTTACGGGTTGTCCAAAAGCTAAAACAGCTACAATGATATTACGTGGTGGTGCTGAACAATTTATTGATGAAGTTGAACGTTCATTACATGATGCAATTATGATTGTACGACGTGCGGTTAAAAATGATTCAATTGTTGCTGGTGGTGGTGCAATTGAAATGGCATTAAGTCGTCATTTACGTGAATATAGTCGAACAATACCTGGTAAAGAACAATTAATATTAGCTGCATATGCAAAAGCATTTGAAGTTATACCAAGACAATTATGTGAAAATGCTGGATTTGATGCAACAAATATTTTAAATAAACTTCGACAAAAACATGCTGAAAGTAAAATAAGACAAATGATTATATTCGATTTCATTCATATATATATATATGTTGATCTTTTATTTAATAGATAATATTTGGTTTGGCGTTGATATTATGCATGAAGATGTTACGGATAATTTTATTGCAGCTGTTTGGGAACCAGCAGTTGTTAAAATCAATGCAATAACAGCAGCAAGTGAAGCTGCTTGTTTAATTTTAAGTGTTGATGAAACAATTAAAGTACCAAAATCAGCAGCTGAAACATCCAATGCTGCTAAAGCTATGAATATGGGTTAAATATGAATGAATGAAAAAAAAATAATGAAGACTATTTGTTACTGTTCTTATTGTTATTGTTATACAGTTTACTCTCTATTGATCTTGTTTTTTGTAGGAAAATGTGTGCTGTGTATTCTCATTTAATCTTGTGTTTTCTCCGAATTACAATTTGACCAATTTTTTTTTATTCTCAAAAATATAACTAATCAAAATAATGAATTGAATGTATTTATTAACATTGCAATGATATTATACAATGACTCTATGTTAGAAATCAATATTGACTTCTTTCTTATCTTTAAGCAGTGTTCTTTTTCACCGAAATATATTTAGAATATAAGAGCACTTTATCGATTTATTATATACGAAAAATAACATGTGTTTTGCTATGATAAACGAAAGATAGAGTCCATATCGCTGCCTAATATGTACAGGAAGAATCAGTTTGTTAAGAAAAAACGAGGCAATATTACTTTTTTGTATGGATGATCAAACAGAGAGGATTTGGTTATTTCTCGTTGTGTTCTTTCGCATGGTTCTTATATAATTTTGAAGATTATATACAAATTACGAATAAATTCGGAGTATTTCTATATTTAGTTTAGTAATCTCTGAAAATGTAACTGTGAATCTGAGAAGCCAGTTAGTTCTTTATTGGAGATTTTGAGCGCAACTTTAGGCTTTGAAAATATCAGTCGATAATAAAATACTTCTTTGTCAACTGGAGCAAATTCAGTTTCCTATATGATTTCATTCTCGAGTTTGAGCTTAATCAACAATTATCTTAAACTATATTGCATTTGAAATATTCGACCAAGTTAATATATAGTTGTGAAACAAGCTGATCTTAGAGGATTTAGAAATAAACACTTCTTCTAAGGTGTAAGAGCGCGATTTTATTTCCTGTGTATCAAGCTGTATGCAATTTAGAATAATCAGCAATTAACTAGCCAAGTAATTAATCAGCTTAACTAAGTCATTCGCAAAATAATGTGACCTACAGTTTTATCTAGTCTCTACTTTGCGTTCAAATAGTGAAAACTATTGATTTCTCACACTACTGTCGTTCTAAAAATGTTCAAAAAACCAACATTGAGATGTACTAGACTGTGACGAGTATAACAATTGTTAAAATAGTTTTTTTTGTTCTTCAAAGCAACAATATTGTTTAAATTTAACTTCAATTGTATGTATAAATTACGTTCCGTGATGATAACAATATACAAGTATAGTATATTACTATGAATCTGATTATTTCATATTCCTTGAAAGATTTACAATGATCATTGTATTATCGAATGTACAATCTTTTAATCAATCAAATGTATTATAGAAAGTAAAAATAGATAAATCTAATCATTATTTATAATCAAGCTTTTTTCTCTTTCGATAAAGTGCAAGATTGAATTGTTCAGATCATTATATTTTATGTTATTAATATTAAAAGTAAATCCATGTTTCTTGTTTTACAAATATATATTTTAATAGAAAACTTTATCAGTGTACATCTTTAATCAATTGAACATTCGTCGACGTCATTGAATTTTTAATTCGAGATGAAAAAACTTTTAAAATTTCAAGGCACATTTCTATTTATATATATATTTACATTTAAAATGATTCATTTCTTCAAATACAAAAAGCAAACAACTAATTAATTATTTAAGACTTTCTATTTCTTTCGGTATTAATTAAACAATTTTAGTCTGATCATATTGGATAAGAAAATATCCTTGTGACTAATATTAAATTAACGAAAAGCTAAAAGAAGAAAAAAACCCTTTCTCTTTTTTTTTAAAATAATAATCATTATTTATTATCAAAGTTAGTTTTTTTTTTCATTGTCATCATTAATGATATATTTGACAAGAATAGCAAAGAAAATACACAGATATAAATGCAACCATGGTAAAAAAAACGATATAAAAAAAAATTACTTTTTATTTATTTATCCATCTAGACACTATATGTCATGCCGTCTGAGAGAAGTCGATTTTTTTTTGATGACATGCGGAGTAACCATGTTTGGAGAGAGAAAGAAAAGGAGAATTGCAACATAAGAAGAAAAACAGAAGAACGATGAGCCTGTCTTTCATTTATGTATGAGTATATAATCGATTTCTATAGGAATGAAAGAAGAAAAAAAAAGAAAAATGATTTTTGTGATAGTAACAAAATCATTACTGATGTAAACTATTGTTGCCAATAGCTAAAAAACAACGTTAATTGTATATCAATTCAATGTAAATGTGTATAAAAAATATGACATAAAATCAAGATAATTTCTACCAGTATTTCATACGAAAAAGAGAAGAAAAAAGAAATTGTAAAACTCTTCTTTTCTTATTTTACTTTACAACCCATGTGTTTGTTTTTATTTTCTTCCCTTCTCAATTTTGTGTAACTCGTTTTTTTACTGCTCTCACACACACATGCATCTATAAAACACGAGTTAGTTGTGCTCACTTTTCTCATCGTCTGCGAGCCAACCGAGAGAGAGAGAAAGAGAGAGAAGAGAAAAGAAAAACTGGTGCACATATTACACACGTGTAAGTTCTTCTCCTTTCAGACACATACACATACATACATACACAATCACTTTCTTGTCTTTCTCCCTTCCCTCGCATCTTTTTTTTGTTTGACACGCACACTGTTTCGTGGCTTTTGTGTATGTGTATGTGTGTCGACGTCTTTTTTTTTCTCTCTCTATTCTCGAGCGCACATACACATACACACACATAAGCAAGTCGTCATTTGTATTTTTATGCCCTCTTTTCTTTCTCCTCATTGCTTGTTGGCGTCGTCTCGCGTTTTTCTTTTTCTCGTGTGTGTGTGCGTGGTCCCGTGCGCACGTTCTTCTTCTTCTTCTTCTTCTTCTTCTTCTTTTTCTTCTTCTACAATGCCAACATCATGAGCGCCGCCCGACCGATCGACAGTCGACAGCTACATGCTTTGCGCAGCTGAAAGAATCGAATGGCAGCAGTGGCAACAGCAGCAAAACTAGAAACAACAACGACAGCAACAATTTTTAATACAATATAGTTTTCATTACTTTCTATTTTGTCTGTGAGTGTGTGTGTGTGTGCGTGTGTATTTTTTCTTTCTTTCTACTTAACCGATTTCACCTATCCATCCGTCGTTATTATTATTATTATTACTATTATTCAATATCTCTTTCTAAAACAATTTATTTCAAATAATATTTAAAGCAATGATGAATATTGAAACTTTGCTACAAGCAGCACAAATATTGGAAAGTCAGCAATCAATGCCTCCAAAAAAACGAATAGCTAGAGGTGAGTATGACTCATTTTGTCTCGTTTTTTTCCTCCTCTATATAGTAGGATCGGAAGATATATATGTATATATGTAATGAATGAATTACACACGTGGCTAACAATCAATTCATGTAAACATAAAAAGATAAAAAAGAACAGATAAAAAGAAAAGAATTGTATATATATAAAATACTATTCTTATAATTGAATAGTTTTTTTTCATCAATAAAAATACTATTCTTATTTTTTTTCTTCTTTTCATTGAGATGAGTTAAAAATATTAATACATATTTCCTGTATAAAAATAGTTTGTTTTCGTCATATTATATACTCGACTGATCATATGATAGTGATTGTCATCAGTTTTTTGCTCATATTCGTTGTCATTGTCAACCGATGATAGTAATAGGTGTTAAAAGCAGGCAAGATTCGCTCATGTGTAACGTACGTCGATACAAGTATTCAATACATTTTTTTCTTTTATCGTCGATTACTGTCGTTTTCTATGAGACAAGGACGAATTTTCTCTTCTTTTATATTATTATAATTTATATAAAAAAATATGCATTTCGAATTGGTATCATTATTATGTAAGTATTTAGTTGAATTGTGAAATTGAAAAGTCTGTAAAAATAACACATACATAAAACATAATAACCGTTTCTGAAAATCTGAATATAACAGAAATGTTCAATCGTAAATATCTTTTTTTCTTCGATCGACAAGAAACATACATATATATATGTATACATACATACACGCATACATATGTCATGTTCATTTCCTCTTTTCCTTCCTTCGTCATCGATTGTCTAACGGTTCGATTATAAAGCCGGACAGACGGTCGTACATGTATAGTGATTGATTTAAAAAAAAAACAAATACGAAATTAAGAGAGATCGTCATTTCATATATACATACATATTTACTCTTATCTATCTTTTAAATATGTGGTGGTGTTGGTGTATGTTTATATATTATATATGTATATAGCTTATTGTTTAATTTCAATTGAATTTTTATTTTAGGTGATCGTCAAACTCCTCCGAATAATCCTGTTCCTACAAGTATTCTGTCTCCGACAACAATAAATACTAATCCAACAACACAAATAATATCACCAACACCAATTGTATCATCAACATCATCATTATTAAAAAATGATCGTATTGATGACTATCCACAACTTGATCTTAATCTCAATTTTCATCATCATAATCATCTTGCTCAACAGCGTTTATCACTAGATCAAAATGATGATGATGATGATGATGACGATGATGAAACAAATAATCAAAATATAAATGGTAACAGTGAATCATCAAATCGGTAAGATTTCTATAATTTTAATTTTTTTTTCGTTTTTAAAATAAATTTATTTAGTGTTCAAACAACATGTTTTCGTGATCGTGAAATTCATAATCGACTTGAAAAACATCGGTAAGTAGCGACATCTTTTACTCAAATTTGTGAATTAAATTATCATAAAATTAAAATAAAATTCTCGAAAAAATTTTTTTTTAACAAAAAAGTAAAGAAACAAATGCTTAGAAAATTTTCTATTCGGTTTTTTTATCAAATAAAACGAAAGTCAGGTGCGCTAGAGTAAGAGTATATTATCACTATCTTTTATATTCTTTTTCTTATGGTATCTCCAAAAGAAGCTAGAAGGTAGTTTTATATTAAATATTTCAAAAAAAATCTATTGTTTTTGTTTTATTTTAGACGAGCTCATTTAAAAGATTGCTTTGATAGTCTCAAAGCAGAAGTACCTTGTCAACGTGATCGAAAAATTACAAATCTTCAAATACTTAATCTAGCTATTAAATATATTCAGGTATGAAACTATCAACATATATCTATTGATATACTGATTTCATTTGAGTTAAAGTTTAAAATAATCAATAGGATAGTTAATATTTTCTATGCAAAGACAGTATATTTTAAACGAGTGAACATATTGCGTTAGGTCGTACAGTAGTATCGAAATCCATATAATATTAATGTCATTAACACAACATTAATATTTAATTCAATAATGATATTCACCTGTATATATATATATTTAACTAAAACTATTCTATGTCTTCTTAATGATGTTTTTCTGTATGAAGTATGAAAATCAACATAAAAATACAATTCAATAATAAATAACATATATTAATGATTATTTTAATCTCAATCTATGAGGTTTCTTATATTCACTTTTTACGCATTTAAAATAACGTCTGAATTTAATTGTTTTGCAAGTTTTAATCTGAAAATTATAAAATTGAAAAAACTTTTTTTTTACTTCATAAATTTATTATTTATTTTAATTTAGACTTTAACACGAAAAGAACGTGAATATGAATTAGAAATTGCTGCATTAACATCTCATAATGCTGAATTACAACGACGACTTGGATCTCTTAAAACAGAATTAAATTCCGAAGGACATGATGTGGATACATGGCTTGATACATGTTCCGAGATTGATCATTCGACATCCACACGTACAGCTTCTGAAGCTGAAATGTATCGAACATTCGATGAGGACGATGAACTTGATCAGTCTTCACAAATACATAAAAAATCTATTGATTCAATAACAAATAATAATCACAATGGTACAAAATCTACTTCTTGTAAGACTCCTATCAATAATAAAAGAATGACTAATTATCTTTATGTTTTCTTTTAGTTGCTATTGATCCCAAAAGTTTATCAAATAATCGTAAATTAACGACTCGTCAAAGATCAAGACCATCAAAAAGAAAGCTACAATCAATTCCAACTACAAATTTATTGCAAACTTTAACAAATTCATCATCCATAAATAATACCAATACATCTCGTTCAGAAAATTTACTTGATTTTAATGTTGCAAGACATCTTCGTCTTGATGAACCATGTAATTTATTAACAAATATTAATTCCCGAACAAAAGATAGTTTATCATTAACACCAATAACTGATATTCGTTATGAAATCGTTGATTTGTTTACAAAAGGTACAACATCACATTTGCAGCAACAGCAACAACAACAACAACAGCAGCAGCAACAACAAATTTCACCATTACCGTCCATTGCCAGTCTTATGAATAGGCATTCATCACAACCATCACCTGTGGTTTCACCAACAAAACAAACTATTGGTATTAATACGGATCCGTTAACAACATCGACTACAAATATCCTTCACCAACCTGTTGCGACATCATAATGATGTTATTATTATCTTCTTCTTCTTCTTCTTTTTTTTTTTGTTTTTTTTTCTTCTTGGCTTGTCTTCTAATGTTTTAATGCCTTTTTTCTTTCTTTTTTCGTTTTTTCAAGTATATCAGTGAGCCATCAGAAAAATAAAATGAACTGTAATTATATAACAAACAAGAACAGATGAAAGTCTTCTTTTATTTATTTCTTTTTGAAGATTTCTGAAAAAAATTCTTTCGCTAGTAAATAAGATTATCTCGAACTGAAAGAAAAAAGATGCAAAAATATAAAAAAAGTGCACTGGCCGGGAATCGGACCCGGGTCGCCCGCGTGGCAAGCGAGCATTCTACCACTGAACCACCAGTGCTTGGTATTAGCTAGTATAAATATTCTTTTGTATATCAAGCGAAACAGAACATGATAAATAATTATACTTGGCAACATTGTATTTTAATTGGCTACTAATTTCATTAAATATGTACTACAAATTTTCTGGATATTTTACAGTTGTATAGTTAGTATGCATTTAAGATATACGATACAGTAGTATTCAACAAACTTAAGATGTATCTCATACACAGTCGAAATTCTCTCTTAAATCACTATAAAAATCGTAGAAACCTCTGATTTAGTAGACATTTGCATTTATACAGTTCGATTTTGGTCTATCTTTTTATCTCTTTCAAACAAATTAAATGTTCATACAATCTTTGATTCACTAATTAACTTCGAATATCAATTTAATTTGATTCAGGTTCATTTGAATCTATAAATATCATGAGCATGCTTGCTTAATATCACATCATGAGTTCTGATTATTATTTTTAGTAGAAGTGACATGACAAAATAGCTCTAGAACAATATCAAGGCATAATAAGATTATATACTCTAGACTTTATCTATTGATGCTAAACAAATACAACAGAAGAGAATAAACTATTTTCATTATCCTTGTTCTAGGTCGTATTGGTTTTCTTATAAGCTATTTATCATCTGCTAGGTAGTCTAAGGAATAACCTTGTTTATAATAATCAGGATCATATGATTTTGATCAATATAACTCCTTTCCTATTTTGTTTATATTCATCGAATATTAGACAACTGTGTCGTGTTTTTTGAAAAAGAAACATTATAAACCTATGATTGATATTCTTATTTTGTTATTTAATATATAAATTAGTAAAATATATCAAGAAAAGATCTGTTATGTAACACCATCTATCATAAAAATCGTTGACTTGTTCTTTTATATTTATCCATATAGAATAGTTTCTATTCTATGTTCTGTTTTTTCTTGTTTACTAGTTCTAAAAGATATAGTTTAGTTGAAATGCTTGTTCGAAATCTTCTAAATCGGCAAACAATTGCCACTTCTTCATCTGTTTTTAATCGATTTCTTATGACAAGTTCATGTCGTTTTGCTTCGGACAAAGAATTTGTTCATCGTGATACATCAAAAAATAATTCTGATGTTAAATTTGATTTTACACCAGAAAATTATAAACGAGTTGAAGCTATTCTTACAATGTATCCAGAAGGACATAAATCAGCAGCTGTTATTCCTTTACTTGATCTTGCTCAACGACAACATGACAATTGGTTACCACTATCAGCTATGAATAAAGTAGCTGAAGTTCTTAAAATGGCTCGAATGCGTGTTTATGAAGTAAAATTCTATTTACAACAAAAAGATAATATTCTAATTTCTTTAATTAAGGTTGCTACATTTTATACAATGTTTAATCGAAATCCAATGGGAAAATATCATATTCAAGTATGTACAACAACACCATGTTGGTTATGTAATTCTGATGGAATATTAAAAGCAATTGAAAATAAATTAAATATACATGTTGGTCAAACAACATCCGATGGTTTATTTACATTATCTGAAGCTGAATGTCTTGGTGCATGTGTTAATGCACCAATGTTATCGATAAATGATGATTATTATGAAGATTTAACAGAACAAGATATAAATGAAATTTTAGATGATATTAAAAAAGGTGGAAAACCGAAAGCTGGACCACGATCAAAACGTTATGCAGCTGAACCACTCAATGGACTTACTTCATTAACTGAACCTCCTAAAGGACCTGGTTTTCGTCTACGAAAAGAATTGCAATAGTTTTATATCCATTCTTTTTCTTTTTGAAAGATCGTGTGTACAAATACAGTGATTATATTATCGAAAGATTTGTATTTATTTATAGGCAACTCATAATATCTTTAAAATTTAGAAACAAGAGGCATAGATCAACATTTGTCATGTTCAGATAGAAGAAATAAGAAAAAGATCCTTACCTGAATGTTATACTTCTATAATATTGAAAACTGTGGACTTCGAGAGATTTTTTCTCAAAATATATCGATATACAAATGTACTAATTACTTATATAAACATTTCTATATCGCTATAAAACAGTATATATCTGCTCATTATCTAGCATATGAAGTATTGAATTGTTATTGTTGGAAAACTATTTCATCAATATGATACGAAATTTTATATTTTCATAAGAATATAATCAATTAAATGAATGATCTTGTATCGTTAGCTATTCATATTATCAAAGTATCATTAACACATTAGATATTTACTATGCTCTGATAAGTGTAGTAATATCGACACTTATATGAATTCTACAACAAGATCAGTAATAGACTGCTAATTCACTTGTGCAATGCATTGATTTTTTGACATTATTTTAAATATCAATAGATATTTATTGTACAAAACAATCCCTTCATGGATCGTTACTTTGTCGTAATGAAGGGGCTTGTGTATCCCAAGGAAGCTGTGAGTTACAGATCGACTAAACAACAAAATTTCTTAAAAATTTGTTCGTTGTTTAAAACAAGTATTGCAGCAAATAATGATCGATTTATCATGAAGTTAGATCGAAAAAGTAGATAGAATTTACTTATAATCAAAGATAATGCCATCTCTGTCTTGCATGTACGCAACGGATGTACTTTATCATGTTGAGAACATTACAATTATTGCCACTACCTGGACAATAACCAGTCAATTAAAAATCTATCTTAATAAGTTATCATAATAAATGTTGTTTATTTTGTAGCTAGAAAAATAATGATATTGTTTCTCGAAAAACATATGGAATGTGTCTGTTTAAAATCTTTAACAATACCTAGAGTATTCATCAATCTTGCTCTTGTTTTACTTCATTTACCTAGAATAATATGCTACGAAATCCAAATAAATGAAACATATAATATGCTTGTATGTATATTTTCTGGGTGACTGTGTATGTATTATTTTTGATATCCTTGGCACGAAATTTGCACGAAAAAAAAAGACAAAGAAAAAAGAAAACTGACTATAAAAAACTAACTGTCTTTAAGAAGACCAAGTCTTTTGATTTCTGCATATTGTGATGGTATTTCCATAAGTGCATGTAAAGCAAAATCCGTATCAGTATCAGCTGTTGCTTGAACTACACTATTATAATTAACAAATTGAAAATTATCAAATTGTCGTGCTGGTAATGAATCATCAAATTCATTCATGACATCCCATGGTCCATCACCAACACCAACCATAACAATTGATAATGGATAACTACTTGCTTCTACAATAGCTTCTTTAGTTTGTCGTTCATTTGTAACTTGTCCATCAGCAACAATAACAAGAATATGATACTTAAAAAAATAAACATATATTGATCAGCGAATAGAACTTCAATCATCATACTTGTCCTGTTTTCTTCACAATTCGAATAGCTTCCTTAATCAATGGAGCAAAATTAGTTGGACCAGACATACGTACTTTTGGAGTTATTTTATTATATGCATCGAGTACACCACGAAAACCTGTACAATACGTACCATCTGGCTATTAAATAAGAACAAAAAAAAAGAATATGTTAATTAAAGATGAATAGAAAGAATAATAAACACATACACGTAAAGGAAAAATTTTGCGGTCAAGTGTTGTTCGATCTCCAAAGCCAAATGCTGGTATTAATGAATCAGAATCAAATTTTTCTAATGTTCGACCAACGATAGTAATAACCTATTATATATTTGTATGAAAAAAAAGTCAATAATTATTATTTCTTAGAACTGTATCTTACACTTTGATATGGATTAAGTAAACCTTCTTCTATATGATGTAATGATAAACCATTAAATGAATGTTTGCCTGTTTCTAGATTACTTATTGTATAATCAATACCAAAGATAAGTTGTGAACGAACCAAACCAACATCTTTGACAGCTTGATTAACCTCTTCTATCGATGAAAAATCATCTCTAATTGCATTTTCATGTGGTAGACAAAGTTTTCCTAAATATTTATTTTATTTTTTTCATTTAAATTTTTTGGTAAAAAAATGAAACATACGAAATATCACCGGATGACCGGATTCATTCGTTATTACTGATATATCATCGGCTAGTTGAGATATATCTTCATGTTTATGATACGATTTTTCTTGTACTATTCTAGGTATTTGAACAAAATCATCTGCATCATCAATAATCTCTGTTTTTCGTTGACGTAGAGTTGTAGATGATGAATGAGGTCTGTCATTCTCATCTGAATAATTTGAAGCTAATTTTTCTTTATCGTATGCAGATGCTGGTATTGTATTTATTGAAGTTACTTGAGGAGGGTTAAACTTAAAATTTGAATTTAATGGTGTTATTATTGTTGTTGTTGGATTTTCTTCAGTTATTGTTGGTAATATTCGAGCAGCTGATAAACGATATTCTGATGGTTCTCGTACATGAATATTTTCTTCTAAAGATTCATCAACGTGTTCTTGATCATTATTTATTTCATTTTCATTTGATTCATCATCATCACGACGACGAAAAATAATCAATATAAGAAGAAGAAGTAAAGAGACAGATCCCCACACCAATAGTGAACTATGCCGTTGAGTGGCAACTGGAACTGTTGATGTGGGTGGCAGAAGAGGTGTCTTCTAATGTATAGAAAATAAACATATTTATCTATTTATTAAAAATAACAAACCTGTAAATCTGACTTGTAACGTAAACATCGACCTCGATCATAATTTGGTGATGCCATTAGGATAGAAAACGACCGATTCTATAAAACAAAAAATATAATAAATAGATAGATGATGATGAATTTTCTAAGCTAACGATGTTATTTGATGCTTTTAGCGGTTTTTTTTCTGGCATTTATTTTCTATATATTTACATGTTATCATAGAAACGAACTAGGAGAATTTATATTCATTAAAACCGGATGGATCTGTTTAAAATTTTTACCTTTTTATGTTTATTGCTTGTTTAAAGACAATAAATCAACAGGTATCATATTGTTTGTGATCGACGTTATCAAAGACAAAAACGAAGAAGAAAAAAGACATCGAGAAGAGTGCAAATAGATGGATGCTCTTTTTCTTCTGTATACATTTTTCTCCTCTTCTTGCTTTATGGTTTTCCCTCTTTACGCATCGCGCATTATTATGTTGTGTTAGCAATCGCTTGTAGTAGGCGTTTCACCCTCTCATACAGATGTTATACAGGGTAACATGCTTTCTTATTTTTTTGCCCTCTTCTATCTTATGATGTGTAGCATTTCTTTCCAGTCTTATGGCACTATCCGGACAGGACCAAAACAACAACAACAAGAACGACGACGACGAGGACAGCTTAGTCTTCTTTCTTTTTCTCATCAATATCGACATATATATATATATATAGATGTATATATACATAAAGACAAAGAACTACTTGTTTTGTTTCTGCTATCGAAGATTGAATAAGGAAGAAGGAAAGAGAACAGATGAGAATTCATACCTTATCTATCTATAGCTTTGAGAAAAAAGAGATAATTATATATGTATAATTTATTCTTTCTCCATCTGTACTTGATGGGATAGTTTAACCTACTAATCAATAAGCAAAATCTCAGACAATGGATTGTTTGTTTAGTTTGTTCGGGATAAAAATACAAGCTTTGATTTTTGGACAATATTTAAATAATGATTATCAGAACAAAATTAATTTACTTAAATGCTATTTTTCCAATATCACATGTTGAAATCTTTTTTTATTGCAAAAACAGTTCAATAATATCCTATACTTAATTAAGTTTAGTATACTGATCTAGTACAACCGAAGTAGATAGTTCATTCCTATATCTTATATATGTAAAATATCATTTTACGAATAATTATTACCTTACTCGACTTTCTTTTAAATTGCCGATATTCACGTATTGATTCATCGGAAGGCCAAAGCGGCTTTATACCATATTTTCCAGAGTGTATATGTTCAAAACATGGTTTATAGTATGATGAAAATAAGCGTTGTAATTCTTTAGTTGATGGTTGTACAATTCTCTGTTGAAAATTAATACTTGATGAAAAATGATTTTGTATATCTGAAGAGGAATAGTATATTGTCGTCAACGGTTTTTCATATGGATACTTTAAATATGTCTTCATTAGTTGAATTGAAATTGATAATATAGAAAATACATGAAATAATATATCGTATACATTTGATGTAGTTGTTGACTACTTTGTATTATATGATATGATTTCTCTTCAATAGCTTGTTCTATCTATCTTTTAACTTGTCAGTATAAGATAGCGATGAAATAATAAAATCAATTAATAAAGTCGAGAATGGGTACAACAAATTGTCCGTCAACACAGTCGCTTTTGTTTTTCATTAGCAGTGGTGGTCTTCTTCTTCTTCTTCTTCTTCTTTGATGTTCCTTGTGTCGTTTGGATTTGGCGTTATACTTCTATATTCATTATAATATATGTTTAACGCCCAATAAGGTAATATAAGACGCATGAGACATAGAAAGAGAGAGAGAGCAAGAAGTAAACTCAGGCATCAACGTAATTTCTGGTTTTTGCAAATAATTAGAAGAATGGAAAGAAAAACATGTATAAAGAGAGAAACACGCATAAAATCCATAAGCGAATCTATATAACAGACAAACGATGCATCATGATAATTGAATTACATGAGGATCAATTCACTTGGACTTTCTTCCTTGACATTCTTCTTACTTTCTATTTATCTGAAGTATTAGCAAATAACAACATAAACAAGTCGATATGTTCGATGAGAACATACACTAAATCAAGACTATCAATTATCAATCAACTGTTAAATGTTCTTAACTGTCGCAGATCGAATGAAACGGACCGTGTCACGGGTGCACAAATACGAACTACCATTTCATTCAAATAGAGCCGTATACGATGCAGTTTTTGGGCGCAGTGTTATGACGCCCTATTATCATGAAATGACGATCCATGATTTTATACCCATTGTACCGTTTGACCTTGGACTAGAACTATAGCAAAGAATGTTAACAAATAATTAAATACGTTTATTTATACAAGGAATGTCTTAATCATACACAGACACAAAGAAAGAGAATTTCTCGCTAACTAGAGCCATCTATTTCATTTTATTTTCATTGGTAGAAATGTTTTTTTTTCATTTACTTAGAAGAAAAAGCATTGCATCCATCGTACATTCATTTTCCATACAAATACTTCTCTACTTAAGTCAAATTATTGTTCATCTTTCTTGCAATGCCAGCTGTACCGGCAGGTTATTCAAGTGGTGGTCAAATGAACAAACCAACTTGTTTTGATCGCGTTAAAATTGGTTTTACAATGGGTTTTACAGTTGGAATGGTTACCGGAATTGTATTTGGCGGTGTTACTGCTTTAAGGTTTTTATTTTATCAATGATTTTTCGTATTATTATTTAAATCATTTTCCTTTAAGACATGGTTTACGTGGTCGTGAACTTCTTTCAACTGTTGGTAAATCTGTTGTATCAGCAGGTGGAACCTTTGGAACATTTATGGCAATTGGAAGTGCTATTCGTTGTTAGAGAAAAAGAAAACGATAGAAACTTTTTTAATTTGTCATTTCTATTTTTTCCCAAAAACTAATAAAGACGAAAAACTCGTAGAATTTAGTTTTTCTATTTAATATTCTTTTCAGAATAATGTCTGAATCATACGTTCTTCATGATGTTATGCGTAAAGTTAAAGCAGATGGTTTATTTGATTCAATTCGACGTGATTTAATCTCTGATATTGAACAAAAGGTTTCTTTTTCTTTTTCTTTTATAAAACTTTTAATTTAATTTAATTTTTTCTCTTCTATAGCCATCCTACTTAGACTTAAAATCTCAAATTGAATCATTGATGTCATCGTATTTATCCGAACATAAATGGAGTCCATCATTAAAAAAATCTGATATACGTGAACGTGCACGTCGTCATATAGAAACGTAAGAATAAAAATTGATGAAATTTATTTTTAATTCAAAATAAAATCTAGATCAAATTTAATCAAAGATACATTACCATCACTTGTTAATCAATATATGCAAACATGTCAACAACAATTAATTCAACCACGTCTTTTATCATTTGTTTCTGATCATATTGAACATGTTTATAATTCTATTGGTGGAACACATGTTTATCGTCCACCAACATCTTATACACAATCAATTCCAATTCCACAAGAACCTTTAAAAACAGAAAATAATAAATCTTCGATACCAATTAAAAAAGAACCAACAATTCCTTCGAAACCAAAAATTCCAATAGATAAAAACCCTCAAATATCGAATGTTATTAAAAAACAAATACCACCGAAAAAGAAACCAATACCAATTCCAAAAGAATCTATTAAAGAAGAGAAAAAAACTCGTATTTTATCACCAACAACTTCACCAAATGATTTAGTAGATATTTCTCCATCATCAATATCAATTGAAAATGAACCGACACCAAAATCATCAAGTCCATCACCACCTCCACCTATTGTTCGTATTGCATCACCATTAAATACAGAGAGTCCACAAAAAATAAAACGTCTACCGGAATCGAATGATGATAATTCTACAATACATATTAAAAAGAAAAAAATTAAAATCGATGACACTCAACAGAAAGATATTCCTGAAGAAAAATGTATGATTATTAAATTGAAATTTTATGATTATTTTGTTTTTGTAGCGGAAGATAATATTAACTCATCATCAACTACAACAAATGAAACGGATACGCGTAAATTACGACCTCGTCGACCAAATCCAAAATATTTAAATGAACAATTTGAAACAGAGTAAGAATTTTGTTTTTCAAAAATATATTTATTGTCTTCGTTTAGAGATCTTATTATATCAGAACCATCACCACCACTACCAGTATTGTTACCGCAATCATCAACATCAGTAAATTCTATTTTCTTAACCTGTCTATTATTTTTTTATAATGATTTTTGCTAGACTATATCTAAAACAAAAAGATTTCGTCCATCAAAATCTTCAACTAGCTTTGATCAAGAACAATACGATACACCATCATCACCAGTTCCTTTAACATTTACTTCAACTGAAACATCAGGTTTAGCTGGTGATATGTCACCGGAATATGGAACATCATTACCTTCGTTTGATATGACTGAAAAGCAGGAAATTGAAAGTAAATTTTGTGTTAATTTATTTTATCATCTATCCTATTTTTTTAGCAAATGATGAACAAATAAGAACACCATCCCCGGTAACAGCAGATACAAAAAAAACAACATCACCAAGACGTCTTCGACCAAGAAAAGCAAATGAACGATCATTCATTGCAGATAATCAAAATGAAAAGTTTGTATTCAGTTTTAAATTATAAAAATTCTAATTATTTGATTTATTTCAGAAGTAATGATCTTCCTATGCGTACATCATCGGTAAATTATTATTTTTTCATTCTTTATATTTTTTATTTATCTTTTTATTAGAAAACTCGAGAAAGTAGTCGTCATCGAATAGAACCAGCAAATATCTCGTCGACTAGTGATGATACTGATATTCAACAAACAAATACGAAAAAAACTCGTCATTCATCCTCATCTGGTGGTGATACGAATTCAAATGAATTACCAAATCGATCGATTTCAGTACCCGAAAATCTAAATGCAACACCAGCATCAACAGATGAAACATCAACTACGCCTGTATCGAAATCGTTTATTTGGAAACCTAAAATCTCTAAATGATTGTTTTTCTTTTTTGTAAATAAATTTCACATGAACTTGAACAAACTACTTTTCTCGTTGATTTTATTCTCTACTTGTTCATATCTCATATAACAACATGATTTTTCATATTTACTTTTAATTTATAAGATTCCCGTTCCCGAGAGAACGGGAGTGGACCGAACTCGACGGCACTGCAGTGTCGAGACGATCCGTGGCACGGGTCCGAGTGAACTCGGGTGATCCCGGCCGAGGTCCAAAAATCCGCTTGAAAGAGCCTGGCCCCAATGGGACCAGCGCCGGCTTTCAAACCGACGAGAACAGATACTACACTTTGATCTTAGCCGAAAAGGCCGAGAAGCGATAACTAGTTTAAAGATTTACAGCGCTCGACATATGTTTTGTCTTTACGCATTTCATACTAAGTGAGAGAAACGAAAGAAAAAAAGTATGACTTACGACATCTGTAGAACCAAATCGTAATGACGAAATACTTACGATAAGTAAGTAATCATATAACATCAGAATACTTCTTTCGTATTAACATAAATATCTAGCGTAGTAACTAAAATATTTCTTTACGTAGAGAAATACTGGTACTTAGTGCTATTCAATATTAAGATATACATCTGTGACACAGAACCTATGTTTACAAAAGTAATGAGATATTCAGTTTGTTTGAGTTTAAAAACAAAGCATGCTAATTGATAACTGAGCAGTTGGTTGAAATAACAGACTCTTTCATTGACTTCTCCTTTATTTTTCTTCAACTATGTAATAACGAAATAAAATAAATCTAATAGTAGCATGGGTGGCGCGAGTCAGCCAACATTGGGGCGGTGTAAGGAAGTTTTTTGAATTTTTCGGGGGGTGTAGCATTATTTTTGTTAAAAAATCAAAGAAGATTTGCCGATTTTGTTGAGCCAAAAATAGAAATTTTCGAAGATTGAGGGGATATTACACCCCCTCCCCCCAGTCGTGCCACCCTTGTATAATAATTACAGAAATATGAGTTATTTGAGATACCAATAACTTCTTCTTGGTATCTCTTATCATCTCTGTATAAAAAGAAAAGACTTGCTGTCCTTCGCTTTTTTATCTATGCTGTTGCCAATAATAATTAGTATCATTATTTCACAGAAAGAATTATTCGAATGAAATCAAGAATATTGCATAACTATGATCGACAAAAAAGAAGAACCAATCTCATTTTCTCCGGCATCAGTTACAATCAAATTAACTTTTGTATGATTTATTATTCATTCTTTTATTTATTTTTTTTAAATAATTAATTTATAGAAGAATAAAATCATTCTTATAGTCAATAGTTACCAAATGAAATAGAAACATTACTCATACATGTTTATATTCATGCGTAGTAGAAGTACATTTTTATGATAAGAAAGAAAAATAAAACAAACAATTGATTAAGATTTAAGGTCAAAGACAAAAAAAAATATTCTCATATCACCAAGGATAACTAAAGGAAAACTGTTAACATTTAGCAAAAAAAAAATTATTTACATTATTATTTAGAAAAATCGATCTGTTTTAACATTTCATTTGGCAGTAGGTTTATAAAAACATGTTGTAACAAATTTTTGTTTATAACGTGTTGTTGTACTCAATACCATAACTCCATCCTAAATCAATTAAAAAATAAAAACATAGTTTACATTCTTATTTAAACACTTACACGAATTGATAGTGCATATAAATGTTTTAACATAACATGATTAGGTTCTGGTAATAAAGCTGGTTCATACTACAATGAAAAAAAAACAAGCGGTTAGACATGAGAAATACTTATCGAAATCAATCTAATAGTAATATTAGTTTTCAATGAGTATAAGAGACTTACATGAGCAGATGTATCTTTGTTAAGAATAATATTAAGAAGATGTGGTGGTAAAATTGGTGGTTTATCTGTCTGTGGAAATTCTTTTTGGTTTGTTGGCGGCCATGTTTGGTCATAAGAACCTGGTGGAGAACGTGCCATATCTGAATCATTTGCTATAAATTTCAAAAAAAATTTAAATAAAATACTAAATTTATCAAATTCTTTACATTGTTGTTTATTTATATTTGAATTTTGGCTATTTGATAAGACTGAATCTGATATAAGGGCTTCCATAACTTCAAAATCACTTTTTTTTACTGTAACTACATTATTACGACCATTATGACCATCATCTTTTGATAACTAAAAATAAAATTATTTAAAGATAAGAAAATATTTCTATATATAATACTTCATTTAAATCATATTCCCATCGGCCATCAATACAAAATTTATATTCATGTTCACCTTCGGGTAATTCCAAAATAACAACAAAATCATTATCACTATAAAATCATTTTATGAAAAATTATTGTTTATAAAAAAAATAAAACTAACCTTTTAACCATTAATACCATATCTTTCCAATTATTAAATGAACCAGTTAGTAAAGCTTCTTTATCTTTCGTTGAAGCTGGATATCTAAATACAACTGGTATTGTCTTTTTTTCATTATGCATTTCTGCTTGCACAGCTTGTTGAGTATGATGTTGTTGCATTTGACGTTGATTGCGAATACGTATTGGTAATGTTGAATCATTTCTTGAGCCAAACTAAATATTATTAAAATGAGTCATGTATTTTATTTTGTTGTTTTTTTTGAGTTTATATACTCGTTCATCAAATGGTATTGGATAATTATTTCCACTAAAATCATTATGATCGAGTGTAACAAATCGACCATCTTCACCATCTCGTTCGTATCGTGTGTACGTATCACTACGAGTACGACCTGCTGGTTGTTGATTGCCCATACGCTGGAATAAGATTAAAATAAAGAATTTTATATCTATTGTGATTAGATAATTATCTCAACATACCAATTAAATAAATTGATAAATTCTCAAAATAAGAACAAAAGCTCTAATTTCTAAAATAATAAACAAAAAATTTTTTTTTTCTTCTTTCTCTTTAATAGTAATAATAATAAGAAAAGAAAACGTTCTTTTTTTGTCACTCAAACTCTTGTTTTTTTCCTTTCATAATACATATATGTGTACGTGTGTGTATATGAATATACAATACAAAAAAAAAAGAAAAAAACGAAAACACTCTTACGTCGTGCTCACATTCATTTTCTATACATGCAAACAAAAATTGCAAATAGAATAATCACTATGAATCTTTGCTCAATGAAAAATAGATAGTACAAAACAACGAGTAGAGTAGAAATATATCATATATACAACACACAGCAAACAAACAAACTGTACATAAACACACAGATATATATATATATATATATATATATCAACCACAAAACGTGCAAGTAAATCCTCCAAGTATTTTGATTAATGTTGTTAATTGTGTCGAATCATCAATTGTTGTATCGCTTATATAAAAATTACATAATGAACAACGTTTTGCACGATCTTGAATAAATATTGGTAAAAATGTTTTATTACAACGTTGAAAATCATGTCCATTCGAACATGTTATATCAAAAAATGTTCGTATGTGTAAGATTTGACCACATAATGGACAATGAAGATATTTTTGATCACATGTTGATAAATATTGACTATTGATTTGTGCTGGTGGTGTTGGTCCATTTGCTATTGTTATTGGTGTTGTTGTCATATTTGGATTTGCCATAGCAAGTAATGAACCAAATTGTGCTGATAAATTATTTCCTGTTAAACTTGTACTTGTATTTCCACTATTATTTGTTGCACTAGCTGATGCTTGTAATTGTTGTGTTGAATATTGTAATAATTGTTCACACCAATAAAGTATAGACTTCTCAATTGGTGTTACTTGAAGTTGTTGATCTGTTTGAACATAATCATAGAGTTTTTTAATTAAATCTATTGATATCATTTGAGCAAATACATCAGCTAAAAATAACATATAAGGTGCTTGTCTTAAACCATTTCCTAATCCACTATTATGATATGATAATAATAGACGACATAATGAATGAACTTTTTTTAATAAACTAACGCTTGCTTGATCAGCACAATCAGCAACAGACATAATTAAATCTGTTAATGCATTGGATTTATCTGAATAGAGTAGAACACGTAAGGCAGCAAGAACATCATTCAAACGAAATGATGGTAATGGATTTGAAAGAAAAAATGTTATTGTGGATGAAACATCTTTTAAAGAATAAACTGATAAGGTTAATATCGCTTCACTACGTTTCATTGTTAATACAGTACAATGTGTTGGAGTTATACCAGCTGCTTGACATTCACTACCTAAAAAAACAAATAATATAATTGGGTTTTTTTTTTGTTTATTTCAATCGAAATAACATCATAGTATTTGCACTTTCTCTAACAGATTAATATTTTGACTCATGGGGAAAAAAATGTGTACTTGATGATATTTAATAGATACATATTTCGACTGAAAATAATTTACATATTTTCATAGTACAAAGATTAATAATAACCTGCTGGTAATAATTGACAAAATTGTTCAAATCTAGTTGTATGTTGTGCATGATGATGATTCGTTGGATCATTAAATGTTTGTGTTACTTGTCTATGTATAAAACCATCACGACATATTAAATATAAATCTTGTGTTTCAGATAGAAAATGTGTTAATACACTTGAATTTAATGCATATTCATTAACTGTTTTTATTGTAAATTGTGAACATGATGTATTATAACCTGTGGATGTTATATTTAATGTTGCGATTACAATTGAATCCATTTGAGCAAAAAATAAACGATGTTCATTATGTTGTTGATATAAAGCTATATGATGTATACGTGCACCATTTGAAACAAGATGTGGTGATTCTTGTTTTGTATATGCAAGTAATGGTGCTAATTCATTACCTGTTAATGATATTGATATAAGTGAAACATGTCCATGAGACGAACCAAGTGCTAATATGCCAGCTGTATCTGATAATGAAAGCCATGCCATAGCTGATATTGAATTATGTGGTGATTTATAGGATGATTCAGTTTTTGAATTATATAAACCATTGGATAATGGTGATGAAAGACCAGATTTTTTTGCTGCTGATGGTACTGTTGGTTCAGTTGCATTAGGTTCAAGTAATGCAGCATACGTTAATGTAAGATTATTTGTTTGTTGTTGTTCTGATAATTGCCAAATAGCAACATGTCCAGATTCAAGACCACAAAAAAGAAGAACAAAACGTGATGGGGAATCACGACGAAGAACATTTGACCAACCTAAACAAGTTGGTACTAGAAAAGAAAAGAAAACTAGTGTATACATATATATAATTTTTTATTTTTACCTAATAATGCTTCTTCATCACGAGATAAACCTCCAGTAGTTGTTCCATTACTAGTTGCAGTTTTTCGTGAAGTAGTTGGATTACCACCATTTCGTTCATCTAATTGAGATCTCCATCGTTTTGATACATTAAATAAAACTACAGGTGATTCTTGATTAGCATCACATATAACAAGTTGACCAGTTGATGAAGCAACAGCTAATAAACGAGCACCATCGGGTCGTAATGAATCAGGACAAAAAAGTGCTAATGGTGTATATGTATAATATTTTAAATCATCTTGTTCAAGATGTTGATCGAGTTGAAACCATGATACAGTAAATAATTGTACTTTACGTGATGAATGTCCACTAAATGTTAATAATGTAAAACCAGTGGATGATGCTATAGCAAAACGTGACCAATCTGAACAGGAAATAGCGCCATCTTTGAGTGAGTCCGACGTTTGAAAGTGTTGTTCTTCAAGCAACGAACAATCAAAGCCGCTCATTATGTTTGATATATTTGATGGCAACTAAATCAAATAAGAGAAAGATATTCATATGTCATAGATGGATTTGTCTCTATTTTGAATAAAAAATACCTAGAAATAATATTTGTAAGTTTAGATAACATTATTTTGGATGAATTAGAAAATTTAAAAAGTTTTTTGTCTCTTGTCTTGTACGGTTGTTGCAGGAACGAAAAGATCAGAACGCAAAAAAAAAAGAAAAATTAATACGTGATAGTCTAGGGAGAGAGAGCGAAAGAGAGAGAGAGAGAGAGACAATGGCGCTGTCGGAAAAAAAGGACGCGCGAGACACTACAGAACAAATCATTGCCATTGTTGATACATATGTACCTTGATGACGTCATAGTTAAAACAACTTAATCAATAATTATACAATAAATAACAACATTTTTCTTTTATAATATTTAGAATTTATTGTTTTTATATAAAAAAAAGAAATTGAAAATATAGATGTCACTTGTGTATTGAGCTCATTAAAATCTATAGTGAAGTAAATATGACCATGAAAGCGATGATCACGAAGAAATTACTACATAACACTTTTATAATTTAGACAATCATATTATTTATTTCGGATGTATTATGCCTGACATTTTACAAGCATCTAGAAATTCTATGATTAAAACATATTTTACCGTTTTTTTTCTTCTTCAACACATTGAATGAATGGTTATACGCACATTCATTGGTTTCGCATCGAAATAAAAAGAAAAGTAGATTATATACGTATAGTCCTTATACTTCTACAGATCAATTATATACTAGCATGATAAAACTATGCGATCTAAGGCATACCTTTTTTTGTATGAAACACTTACCTCTAAAGTTAGAAATGTGTACTTGAATCTTATCAAAATTTCTCTTACCCATACAAAAGCATACTGCCACTCGTACGTAGTTATTAAGTTCTCAAGTGACGAATACTGGAGTGGCACTGAGATTAGAATGAGTATACATAGCGGCGGCGTCAGGAATTTAGACTAGGGTGGGCTCAGCATTATATATATAAGCTGTAAGAAAAATTTCAGGGTGGGCTGAGCCCACCCCAGCCCACCCTTGGCGCCGCCACTAAGTATACAGTGTATTCCTGAGTTTTCTCTAAATCTTTTTTTATATCATTTAATATAATATCAATAACAGATGTCATTAGTTATAGAACATTTTATTTCTTCAAATATTAGAAGTAAACTTTTAATGTAATTTACATAAAGTATACCGTAAAAAGAATCAATCATATCATGATAAATTTTTGAACTTTTAAAACGAGAAAAATTGAATTGACAGATGGCGCTCTTTTATTTTTATCTGATATTAAAAATTCTGTAAAATTAAATGAAATAAATAAATTTTAATATTAAAAATTATTTTCATAATAATATTTCGTCTGTCGTCGAACAAACTTGATTATTGAGACATTGGACATGATTAATGGTAGTTGATTTTTTCTCTTTTCGTCATATTTGTTCCTCTTGCTTTTTTCTCTTCTCCTTCACTCGTTTTGCTTGTTGCCCATCAACTGTCTACGTGGCTAGGTGTACTATGTTGTTATTTTAATTATTATCATTATTATTATTCTAAGTATAAAAATGAAATTTTTTCTCTTTCTAGATTTATATTATCTTTATTTTAATTTTCCCGTTTTCATTCATTTATTCTAAATAATAAATATTATATAAAAACCATCAAAATGGGAAATGTATTTGCTAATCTTTTTAAAAATCTCTTCGGAAAAAAAGAAATGCGTATCCTAATGGTTGGTCTTGATGCTGCAGGTTAATTAGCCCACAGAAAAAGGATTTTATATATATATTTTTTTTTCATTTTCTTAGGTAAAACAACAATCTTGTACAAATTAAAATTAGGTGAAATCGTTACAACCATTCCTACCATCGGTAAAAGAAACTTATAATTCAATTAATTTGTTTATAGAAATTAATATTTAGGTTTTAATGTTGAAACTGTTGAATACAAAAACATTAGTTTCACAGTATGGGATGTTGGTGGTCAAGTAAGTACTTAAAAAATTTCCTTACTAAAGATTTATTAATTTGACTTTAGGATAAAATTCGTCCACTTTGGAGACATTACTTTCAAAATACTCAAGGTATACATATGCCATAAATAAATTCAAATGTATTCATTAAATTTCTTCTAGGTTTAATTTTTGTTGTCGATAGTAATGATCGAGAACGTGTGGGTGAAGCACGTGATGAACTTCAACGTATGCTTGCTGAAGATGAATTACGAGAAGCTGTTCTTTTGATATTTGCTAATAAACAGGTATAGAAAATTCGAAGAAAAAAAGTTCAATATTATATTTGTATTTTCTGTCAGGATTTACCAAATGCCATGAATGCAGCTGAAATAACGGATAAATTAGGTCTTCACTCATTGCGTAATCGTAATTGGTATATTCAAGCAACATGTGCAACAAGTGGTGATGGTCTTTATGAAGGTCTTGATTGGCTTTCAAATCAACTTAAGAATGCCAAGTGAACATTGATATCAACAAATTATTTAAAGCGTTTAAACATTGTCTCTATCTGTCTCTCTCTCTTTCTCCTTGTCTTTTGTCTATTGCAAATATATTCCAACAAGATATATAAATCTCTTTCTCTTCTTTTATCGGAAAAAAAAAACACAAAACAATGGAAATGGTTCGATTTCTTACATTTTATTTATTCTATTTGTCTCTTACTTATTTTAAGGTGTTCTAGTATATATAAAACAAAGTTCCCATATATCTAATGATCACTTCAAGTGTCCGTTGTTTGTTTGTTTCTTTTTATTCTATCATTTTCTTTTTTTCTTCTGTTCTTTTTCTCTGTTTTTTTGCGCGTTTGTTTGTTGTTATTTGAAAAGTTTGTTCACTTGGATTTTTGTCATTAGAGAGAAAAAAAATATGATATTTCATTGTTTGAACAAGAGAAAAATAAAAAGAGCCTCTATGCGAAATATTTACATCAATAAAGATAAACAAAACAAAAAATATTTCAATCATATCTTTATTATAAACAATAATTTAATTGATTCTTCTCAGATAAACAAAAAATAAATATCTGAAACAATATATACCCAAACAACCGAGTTTCAATGGAATTTGTAACATGACAATTAGAATTCAATTTCAGTACAATTGATATTTATTCAATTTTGATCTTTGACCTTTCGCGTTTAGATACTGTATGATTTAAGATTAACACTATATATTTTCTCGTATTTGAGATTATTCTTTACTGAATAATGAATACATTTCACTTATATGTTAATCTATTGAATAATATTTTATTGAAAAAATAAAAAACATTCTGATATTCTTTTAGATATTATTTTAATATGAATATCATATTCTTTTTATTAACTGTAATCTTAATGTTTACATTCCCAGTCAATGCTCGTAAGGAAATTTGAAATTTTATCGATTATATAATTTTGTTTTTTTTTATTTCTATCAATTCGGATGATTTAATAGAGAATGAAAGAGATTCATTTGGACGTAAGGATCCTGATTCAACATTCCATGGAGCTTTTCCACATTGGGGTGGCGTTCTTTTTATACTTTCAGGTATATTTCTATTTGTTATGATAATATTTATTCGTTAATTATTTTAGGTTTTTTTCTTGTGGTTGCCATTTTTGGTCTGGTCGGTTATTTACTTGGTTTTCGAACACCACCAAACCATCGTCATCATTCATCGACTGATTCTACCGCTCCATTTTTTGTTATACAGAATTTTACAAAAGTCATATAATATGTCTCAGATTTAAATGTCTATCAACGCAGATCTTCCTTTTTTTATACTATATAATTGTGATTCTTTTACGCAAATTCATTATGTCAGATATCATTTTTTAATTCTTTTTTTATTTCCATAAATATACACTGATATGCTAAACAAAAAAAAGACTTAACTATGGCATGTAATAATGATGAAATTAGTACGAATGTTATTGACATTAACATTTACATTAAAGATTTCTAATATATACGACTTCGAGTGTTTATATGTTAGCATGTTTATATTATTGATAGCACTTATTCTGTTGTTTTGTATTTATACGTATATAGGATAACAAAGTCTGAATTGTATTAGTTTAGAAGTATTTTGAATCAATTTTTCAAACAAGGAATCCAGTGCATCAATAGGAGTGAACAATTACGAGTTTATATTTAGATTCATTATTATTTATTCATTTCGTTCATCAGTTATTCTATTAATACAACATATATGTCTGTAGGAAAAATTATTATCTCATTTTTCTATAGATAAGAAGAGATTATTAAACTGATATGAAATTAATAGATCATAGAATCTACATTGTAATAGGAAATTATCTGAATCATAACAGATTAATTATATATCGTATTTAGATTTCCTTTAATCATTTGATAATTATAAAAGTACATTTATAAGCCAATTTTCTTAAAGATTAATACTAGAGATCATTCCTAAAGTCAGATATAAATGATTAGTTTAAAAGAAAAAATAGATAAAGATTATTAGAACAAAAAACTGAGTGCCGACTGCACCTCAGAAAATGCTTCCTAACTACGGCTACATTTTTTTCACTAGCGACAAGAGCAATTAAATATCTCTGACGCATCACGGTGTGCAACGGGCCTGCCAATGGGTGGCGATAATGGCCCGGGCACTTGTTAAGGTCATTTGAATATCTATTAGACATGATTTTCTATTGAAATTGCGTAATAACATGTCTATATATATATATATGTATTTATCTTTTCTCTGTTTCTTCATATGAACATCGATATTCACGTGTGTTGCTATTCTTTTATTCTCTTTTATTCGATTAAATACAACGTTTGAATTTTTATGTATTAATAACAAAAGAAAAAAAAAACACACACATATGCTGTTCTTATTATTAATTTTTTTTTTCATGAGATAAAACCCATTCAAAAACAAATGAAAAGAAAAAGATCGAAATTTAATTTGGTGTTGTTTTTAATTCTTTGTTTTTTTATTGATAATGTTTATCACCTAAACCAACAGTATATTTCTTATGTGTATTGGCAAGATGATCACTGTATTCTTGAAATGGTGTTTTGGTGTAGACAGTTTCTTTCCATAAATCAGGTGTCAAATATGAATAAGTCATTGCCATTGCAGCGTATGTTGCTTTAGCTAAATGAAGAAAAATAAATTAATACTTAGAAAAAATGAATATATATTATAAAGAAAACTAACCAAAATTGCCAAGTGTAGCGGTACATCCTTTAGCTGCTGTCCAACAATCTTGAATACCGGCCATTTGGAGAAGTTTTTTTGGTACTGGAGCACATACGAGACTTGTTCCTCGAGGTGCTGGAATTAAACGTACGAGTACACTACCACATTCACCTGTTACCTAGAATAAGTAATAGAAGGAGAAAAATAAAAATATAATCAGAAGAAAATATCGAATTTATTCATACTTTGCATGGTACTGTATGTGGTGCACCAATTTTGTTACCCCAATAACCTCGTCGTACTGGTATAACGGAGAGTTTAGCAAGAATAATAGCACCACGAATGGCAGTTGCTACTTCTTTTGAACATTTAACACCAAGACCAATGTGTCCTTTACCATCACCAACAACAACGATAGCCTTGAAACGTGTACGTTGACCAGCTCGAGTTTGTTTCTGTACTGGCATAATTTTAAGTACTTCATCCTTAAGATCAGGTAAGAGACGATCAATTATATCAGCTTCCTAAAATATCAATTAAAGATGAAAAAAAACAAATAGATAATAGAATTGCTAAACAAACTTTGATGGGTAAAGAAAATAGATAGATTTCTTCAAGTGTACGAATTTTGCCATCATTAACTAAACGACCAAGTTTGGTGACTGGTACCCATGCTTTAGTATCTTCCTTTGGACGTTGACCACGACGACCACGGCCACGACCGCGACCACCTACAATTTACATATGTATTATTGATAATTTTAATGTAAATTTTTAGATATACCTTCTCCACGACCTCGACCACGGCCTTCGCCTTCACCACGAAAGCCACCTTCACCTCGACCACGGCCACCTTCGCCGCCACGACCTAAAATTTTAATGAATATAATTTTTAGAAACAAATCCTGATTAAAAAGTCATTATACGTACCACCACCTCGTGTGCCAAAGCCTCCTCGAGTACCGCCGCGTTCAGCCATATTTGATCTTTAATATATAATTATCTAGAAATAAAATTCCTATATAATTAACAGGTTTTTTTTCATCCGCTGAATGAACATTGACTGTCAATTGAACCTAAAAATAAAAAAGAAATAAATGTTAGATTAAATGTTGCAACATTAACGAATCTTATTTTTATTTGAGAAGAAAATAAGAGCAGGATGTTGACATTTACTATGCCTGCTATGCTGAAATGAACATAATATCAAATTCATCAATGTTCAAAATATGCCAACAGGGGTATTTTACTTTTTTTAAATTTTTTACTTTTTTTTTTTCATGTTGTCAACCTTTCAGTCTTCACTATTCATGGTACGGATAGTAAGAACAGAGTTATATTGACACTTTTTCTTTTTCCTGTATTCGATCGGTAGTGTTCTTCAAAATCATTAGTAACACTCGATATGATCGACAGGAATAGTACTTATTAATAGACACATATTTTTGCGTATCTACTTGAAACGGTGAGAGTTCTTTTTCTCCAATTTTCTTTAACAGAAAAAAAAATCAAAAGCACCATCGTTTTCTTTCATTCTTCACTTAGCATCTGCATGACGAGCGCGTTTCTTAGTAACAGATCAAACACATAAACACAATTTTTTTCACTCAATAAAATCATTCATACAACAATTGATTCAAAGAAAAACTTGTCACAAGAAAAAATCGAAATGTTGTACATGCCAGCAACTACATTATCTGCACCGGTTGTTCTCCAAGGAACTCAACCAGTACCATTAGCATCAACAACACGCTATTATATGGTACCACAAGCAACAACAATGTTTCCTACAGTACCATTTGTTAATACAGCATATGTCTATCCAAGTTATGGTTTTGTACCGAACGCAGTTGTAAAAAATAATACTGAAAATTATCAAAAACAAGAAAGTAATAAATTTAAACTTAATAAAACCTTTCTAAGTAATATATTTAGTGGTACAACATGTAGTACATCATCATCATGTTTCACCATGTTCCATGAGAACATGCAATGATTGTTGTGAATTATGTTGTCCATGGAAAAAAGAAGAAGTACCAGAACAACGACCAAGATCTCGATCATGTTCACCCTCATCACGTGATCAACAACGATGTTCACGTCGTGATGATTTTGATCGATCAAAATATGATGATAAGTTAGAAGCACTTGACGATAAAATAAATCGTCTTCGACTTGAATTAAATATCACATCATCATCAAAACATAACCAATCAACGGAAACAGTTGATTATTATAAACCACCACCGAAACCACAACCTGTCGATAATTATAAACCA
>CAJNOI010000077.1:34389-55705 GCA_905250115.1 Adineta steineri | reverse complement strand
ATTATAAACCACCACCGAAACCACAACCTGTCGATAATTATAAACCACCACCAAACCCACAAGCTGTTGATTACTATAGACCAACACCAATAGTACAACCTGTTAAACCACAAATATCTTATGAACTAGATTATGATCCACCAAAACCACGGTTATGCTCACGTTCGCGCTCACGTTCGCGTTCGCGTTCCCGTCCTCGTAGTGCATCAACATTACCACGTGAACCATGGCGTTCAACAAATCAAAATGATTATCCATGGCGTGATGCTCATCTACCTGCCTATCGTGAAGCAACATTAGCTCGTGCACAATCCGCTGTTAATAGTTCACGTACATGGAAAGAAACAACACATGAAAGCTGTGATTCAAATACACAAAATGCACGATCATGTCATACTTCAACAGTATATGCACCATCATGTCATACTTCAACAGTATATGCACCATCATGTCATACTTCAACAGTATATGCACCACCATGTCATACTTCAGCAGTATATGATTATACAAATTTATGCACACCTTGCTACACGCCTTGCCCGACGCCTTGCTACACGTCTTGCGGCAATCATTCATTCTATTCCGATGTTCCATCAACAAAAACACATTCATTAACAAAAGTTGATTCAACACAATATCATAATCTATATGAATGTAAGGATTCCTGTTTACATGTTATTCCAAAACAAGGTACTTCATGTGATCCACCTTATTTGAAAATCCATAATGCACCTGTAACTTATCTTCATTGAATATCTATTATCTGACTCTATTATAACATTCTTGATTTGCCTTTTTTCCGCATGATAAGAGATTTAAGATAATAAAGTTTTCCTTTTTTTTTTCTTATATATATATTTATCATTCAGAAGAACTACATATGAATCTATATGTTTATACAAAGTAAACTGTATATAAAATTAAATAGATATTAACGGATAAAATGCAAGGCCTCATATCTATCATGTGAATCTATACAGACGTTCTATCTCGAAAACATTTATGTATAGCTTATTTTATCATTTTCTTAGATCTAACTATATTTCTATCTCTTTTAAAAAATTATAGAAGAAAAAAACAAATTCTTACCTAGAAATAAAAACAAAATAAATCGTCAATATTACAATTAATAATAATCATTGTCAATCTGAAATAAAATGAAAAGCATTGTCAACAAATAATATTTTTTATCTATAATTTGTTCTTAAATTGATGCGTACATAAGCTGAAAAATGAAATATAACTTCATATTTCAAAAGAAAAAAAGAAAAAGACATAAAATTCGTCATTAACTTCTCAGCCAACAATAAGCGACTAAATGTATACACACATACAAATAAATAAATGTATATGGAGTAAACAGATCCACAAAAAAAATGAACTGTATTCGTAATATATATATATAAAAAAAAATTATTGCAGAAAAACAGACACAAAAATCATTAATCATAAGAGATCTTTTAAGATCTGACACAAGACAAATAAGCGAGTGTATATGACGGGATAAAAAGATGAGGTTGATTTTGTCCATTAAGGAATGTAATGGATTGAAAAGAAAGAAAAAAAACACATTGAGCAAATAGAAATCTAGTGCTAAGAAATAATAAGAAGTGATTTACGTGGTGAATGTGTAAATTCAACACTAGCTGAACGACGCAATGAGATAAGTGGACCCGATGATTGTTGTTGGGAGGATATGTGATGGGAATTTGGCATTAATTGAGCGGAATTTGATTGATTTGGTAATGGTTGTTGTAAACGATTGTTAGCTATTGATGAAGCTTCAAGTTTAATCGCTTTTTCTTTAGTTAATAATTCATCAGGAAATGATATTTTATTATCTTTAGCTAATTGTCGTAGATCAAAATAATATTTGGCATATATAGATGATCCAACATTAACATTAAATTGAAGTAATTGAATATACTCACGTTCTAATTCGTTCCTTTAAATATGGAAAAAAAAAACAAAATGATAAACTTTTTACTTTCGAAAATATTTACATTTCATGAACAGTAATATCTTTAAGTATTTGACAAAAATCAACATTCCATACTGCCTGATCATCCCAGACTTTTGATGCTAACATAATTGCACCTAGATAAAAATAATCTCTTGTTTTCATAAAAAATAATATTTTTCAACTGACCAAGTACAAGTCGTTTCCAATTCGATGGACATAAATCAAGTTCACCATAACTTAAAACACGTTCGAGATAGACCTAGAAGAAAAACGCAATCAATTTTACCGTGCAAAGTTAACATATGAAACAGAATAATTTCAGAGATCAGTTGCCACTTGAGAAGATACTAATTATTATCTTTTGCGCGATAACTCTTTTGTCTGTCACACTCAACAGAAAAAAAAGTAAAGTGTTAACGGAGCTCAAATATAAATTTGTGTACCCTTTCGAGCTATGTATCTCCCTGCGTTATTACCTTACTATTACAAATTTACTTTGCACCTATGGCCATGTCTCTCGGATCTGTAGGAAAATGAAAATTATCTTAAATATTATTTCGATAATCGGACTGATCATTTTCTGATCTATCTTAAATTATGATATAAATAATTACCAATGTTACAATGGCACATTCAGCAGTTAATTGTGCAGCAGTAAAAAGTATCCTCATAAATCGATAGATTGCTTTTTGTTCAGGTATTTGTTGCTCATAATCATCCGGTACTCGATCTTTCTATAATACAAAATTAAAAAATTAATTTTTTTTCAATATAAAATACAAAATAAACACATACGGTTAATGGATGTAATTTTTCATCGAATATATTCATTGTTTTATTTGATTTTCTATGAAGAATATGTGAATGTATAGCAATACTAACACATTTAATCATAGCTTTCCAATTTGGTTGTGAAACAGTTGAATCATCTACATATATTGTTGAACATGAATTTGAATGTTTTTGCGACATATATGATACATCACGTTGATAACGTGATCGATTTGGTGAATTTGATGGTCGATATGATTTATCTTTAATTGATGAAAGAATATTTTCATTTGGAATTGTTAGTATTGGTAATGGTTGTATTGCATCTTTTGTTTGCTCTAGAAATATACAAAAATATTAACAATAATACATGTTTAATAAACGTACGAAGCATAGATGCAAAATATGTGGATGTTGTTGGGTTATCGGACGGTGCAAGTTCAACATCTGATTCTAAAAACCCAAAAATAGAAATAGAATAAAAATAGAAATGAATTTATACGATTTCCATATATTTCAGAAACATGAATTTTATTATCATAGGATCCTGGAGAATTATCTGCGCCATTGTATGGATAATTTGTGTTGCTACCACCACGTGTTAACCCATAATCACCGCTACTAAAAAATACAAAAATTTTCGATTAAAGAAAAAACATCTAAATATTTAATAGATTTACATGTATTTTTTCGGTGTTTTTTGGCAACAATGACAGCAACAACTGGCGATGGCACCCATTGATAAGCATTTTATATGATATAAAAATGCCCCGAGGCCATATTTGGATTTTTGTTATAGAAGAAATAAGAGTAAATATGTCCACTAGATGTTAATATGCCTATGACTCAGATAGTGATGGTGGATTGTTAAAGTAGACTAAATCCTCTCAAGATTTTCTAAAAAAAGTTTTGTTTTTTCTAAAAATTTTCTTTAAATAAAATAATTAAGAAGAAAATATTTATTATTATCATTAAAATTTTAAATTCGAATAATTATAGATGTCGTTCAAAAATATATTCGTTTTAAAAATAATTATTATTTTTCATTAAAAATAATTTATTAAATGATTTTTTTCGAAAAATTTATTTTCTATAACATATGATTGATAAATTATTTGTCCAAAGCTAATCAATATGACCTTGAAACCATAATAAAAAGAAATATGTGCACGTTTTGATTTGCATAACGGAATTTGATCAGATCTGGTTTTTTGTTTCTTTTCTTTTTAAATAGCTTCGCAGCTTTTTTCTTCTCAATACTTGTTATTATTTAAGTTCCATTTTGTTCTTAACAATACGATTATTTCTAGAGATTAAAAATCAATCTAAAAGTCAAAAACATGCAATTAACACTTATTGTTCTTCTTGTATTGAGTAAGAATATTCATATATAGAAGATGTTGATTTCATTCTCGTTCATTTAGTACCATCAATAACAACTTTAAAATGTTACGTATGCAATTCGAATGAAAAATCTGCCTGTGCATCGGACGGCAAATTAAATGAAAAACTTACACAAACGTGTCCTTCTAATATGGAAGACCCTTATTGTCGTAAAATGGTTCAAACAGGTAATATTATAATAGTAGATTATTTTTCTAGATTTTTTTTTTTATTTTAGTTAATGGGGACACAAGCATTGTACGTTCATGTGGTTCAAAAATAGGATCAAAAGAATGTTATAAAACACCTGGAGTTAATACTGTAAGAAAAAAATTTTTTTTTTTAATTATTTAATTATTTTGTTATAAATTAGGCAAATGTTTGTTCATGTAAAACGGATCTTTGTAATAATGCACCAAGTTTCAATCGACAACAACAAATGATGACAATTCTTTCATCATTTATTGTTGTAGCAACAGCAATGATTTTTCTTCGTTGAGAATGAATCGATAGATTATTTTTTCATTTTCGTATTAATCCTAAATCTATTGTGCTTCCCTCTTATCTTAGTATTGGTACAAAAAAAACTAATAATCAAAAATTGTATTCGTGTGTTTTAGTCAATTGTCAATGATTTATTTTTCTTTTTTTGTCTTCTCGCCTTTTAGCAATCTGACATTTATGTCTATCTCGTAGTCAATATGTGTAATGATGCTTTCTGTTCTTGTGCTTGTATTATCCTTTATCCTTTATAGTATAGAAGTGATTAAAAAAAAAATAACGCAAACTATTGATAAATATATAGTTTATTGTTTTATAGAACAGAATGAGAAAAAAAAGAAACTTTTGTTTTTTTTCTCCACTAACGCTTGAATGAGGCTGCTGCTCAAGTAATAAAACTAATTTTGAAAAATTTATAAATGATAAGAATGAAGCATTTTTCGTATTGAAAATAATTTATATTTGCAGAAAAAAAACAAGTCATGTAGATATGCACTCAAGACTTCGACAATATAGAATGTTGAATGATTACAAGAAAAGAATTTATGGCAATAGTCTTTGACAAGATTGGCATTTAGATTGTACGCTAAATTATAGGTCTGATGTAGAGACCTGCATCGGAGTCAACTAAATTTTTTGCCTATAATTAATTTTTTTTTGAGGTGAAGGTTTTATTCTCTACAAACTGGCGTATTTTGAGGGTCCAATCGAAGTTTTATCTAAGCGTACGGTCACAAAAGAAAATCTGACTCTGACTTTCTTTTATGATCGAGAACCTTAATAAAACATCGACTGAACTCTCAAAATATATTAGTTTGCCGAGAGAAAAACCTTCACCTAAAAAAAAAAATTAATATAAAAATGAATTATAGGCAAGAAATTTATTGGATTCCGATGCAGGTCTCTAGTCTGATGTTCCTTTATATGAATACAAAAATCTCATGGGGATTTAAGTACTGCGTTTTTATTAATCAAATTCTTTAATGATTACAAGGTATTTTTAAGTTATTTCCTAGCTCGTAAAATAATTGAAGATAATACTTTTATATAATTCAGAATTATTTTTTTATGAATAAATAGCTTGATTATTACCCTTTTATCGAGAAAAAAAGAATCAACTCAAACGATAAGAATACACTGGAAGGGTTTGAATTTTTTTCTTATCGCTCTGCATATGATTGTATGTGTTTGAAAATGTGAAAAAATCATGGTACATTCAAATGTCTTGTGAACTAAATCAATATGTTAATGAAAAATTCAATAAAAAATTTCGCTTAATAAAGTTCTTATCAAAGTAGAATCAAGATGTACGAGATATTATCATAAAAAATTAGAACAATTAAACATAGAGTACTGTTTGAATATGCGATCGAAATTTAGAATTTTTAAATAGAGCAGGGGCGGATCCAGGATTTCCATGAGGGGGTGGCGGTTTATAAAAAAAAAGTGGAAAGTAGTATTATTTTTTAGGAGAGAAACCTATAGTGTTCTACCTATTTTCAGTATTTGTCGAAGTATCTATTTTCGAGGGGGTGGCGGTCGCCGGTTCGCCCCTAAAATAAAGGCAACGCCAAGATTTTTACTTCGAAGAGCTGAGCCCCGTCTTGGCGCTGCTACTAATTTTAATTGTCGCGAAATCGCAAGCCATTCGCATTATTTTTATGTTCAATGAAAATTATGTCATAATAATATCGTGGCTTATTTCTATTATGAAATCAATTCTATTCTATTTTTATCATATTAGTAAAAATCAAACCACTTATTTCGATAATAAACAAATAATATCAACAGTAAATATCATGCTAATTTTTTTCATAATAAAGACAAATGAAAAAACACATGTAACTGCTATACACACACTCACATATAAAAAAGAACCTGAGTGAAAAAAAACAAACAAACAAACAAAGACAAATAGGAATGCATTCTCATGATCATATTTCATAGTTATTAAATAGATATATATGTATATGAAAGACTACTATAAAGTATTTGATTTTCTTAAGATTCACTTTTAATTGTTGAATATGGATGACAATAATAACGTCGATGTTGTTGACGTATTTTTCCATTTTGATTAACTGTTGTTACAGGTGTTGTATTATACATATGTGTACCTGTATGAACTTTTAAGTTGCCTTTTGTTGTAAATGCTCGACCACAAACCTACGAAAAAATAAATAAATAAATTGAAAAACTTTTCATAAATAAAATAATTTTTTATCATACATCACATTTGTACGGTTTTTCTCCTGTATGTGTTCGATTATGAATTTGTAAAGCTGAAGCTGATGAAAAATTTTTCGAACAAATATTACACATATGTTGAGATGTTGATATTGAACGTCGTGTTTGATTTATATCTTCGGAAACTATTTTATTATCTTTTTGTTCATCTAATATGGATAAATTCAAAGATTTCTTTTGATTTAATGATGCAGCTGCTGCTAAAAATGGAAAAAATTGCGGATTCAATAATGAAAATTGTGAAACATTAAATAATTGATGATGATTTTCTTCTTCATCTTTTTCATCATTCTAAAATACACTTAATTCAATGAAAATTTTTTAACTAAAATTATTATTTTATTTTTAACCTGTGATTCATCACCAGATGTTTCTTCTGTTATAGAATTATTACCACTGAAACGATGAATATTCATATGTGTTTTAAGATTTCCTTTCGTTGAAAATGATCTTGAACATATTCGACATTGAAATGGACGTTCACCTGTATGTGTACGATAGTGCATTTTAAGTGCACTATGACATGATAATATACGTTTACAAACAACACATTCATTTGAATCACTTTTATTTGTTGTTCGTTCAAGTTTATCAATCATATCTTTAAGCTAAAATTTCAAATAGATTTATTTTATTTATATCATAAATAGAAATCAACTAACTTTAGACATATTAGGATTTTCTGGTTCACCTTCATGTGATTCCATTTGAAATTCAATTAATGATGTTGAATGTTCTTCATCAGATTTTGATGATAAATCTAGTGGTGAACTATTTTCTATTTCATTTTCTTCTTCTTGCTCAGATGGACATGGTGATATGACTTTAATAGAAACAAAAATTCGAATGAGAAACTTCATCATTATCAAATATGATGGGTTGGGTTTAGATAGAAGTTTCAGTAAAGCGAAAGGATGTTACATGATGATGAGTGCCCGCCCGAAGGATCTAAGATTAGGGGAGAGGGGTAGAACGCGGTTTGGAAGAGCGTAAAAATTTTTGGGGGGTGTAAAAGGTTATTTAGAGCAAAATTTGCTTAAAAAAACACAAAATTTGTCCCAAATCGGCTCCGATCATTTAAAAAAACAAAAATTTTCAACTATTGGAGGGTGTACACTCCCTCCACCGCTCGCGCGGATGCTGATGACGATGTAGTTCAGTACCTATATTATTTAGAATTACTATCAATATGGTTATACTATTTTATAGATAATGAAAAGTGGTAAAATATTCAGTTTGGATTTTGTTCTTTTAAAAAGATCTAGATGGTTTTTATATGTTAGCCTTATACATTATATTTCTTTTAATATTTAATTGTTACAAATATTTACTTTCTTGTTTTTGTTGATAGGATTTCAATTGTTCTTGAAATTGTTTGATCATAAATTTTTGTAAGCGTTGTTGTTCTTGAATTGTTGCTAATTGTAATTGAAGTTGATTTAATTCAGAAATAAGATTTTTCGACATTCTAAAATGAAGATCAATATGTAATTATTATTATTATTATTATTTATTAGATAAAAGTAAAATAGAACAATTGATCGATATATGCAAAAGAATGAAAAGATTTGTTTTTTGAATGTTAATAACTTTGTAATTTGTTGAAGATTGCGAAATCGTTTTATAGAAATTGATATAAAAGGAAGAGCAGAAAGAAATATTTTGAGGAGTAGGTGATGTATCGTTTTTGATGATTTTTTTTAAAAATTTATAAACGTATGCGAAATCATGTTTAAAAAGAAAAATGTATTTTGATAGACCAAATATTCAATTTAATCATAATGTTATCATTATTTCATTTCTTCTATATTCAATCAAACACATACATGCTGATCAGAGTAAATGTTTGCACCGCACTTTTATAACATTATATATATATATACCCAAATCTATATTCTTCCTAATGCATAAATTATATTCAATAAAAACATTATTGACTCTTTCTCTTTTTTCTCTATCTCTATACACATATTATTTTGATTGCGCATGATAGTCTCTAGAATAAGCATATACAAATGGATGAATGCAAAGAAACAATAATATATCAATTCTCTGTCTTAAACAACGTACACAAGTTTGTTTTCGATTATAAAATATCGATACATAAATGTACTTTTCTTCAAGAGTAATAAGAAGAAAGAAAGAAAAGAGAGAGAGAAAAGAAGATTAATCAACATATAAAATAGATAATAACAATCTATATAGTTCTTATACTCAGATCTATTTGATTATAACAAGTAACAAAAAAAAAGAAAGAAAGTCATTTATGAGGTATATGCTTCTATTCCAATTGAACGAAATATATGAAAGTAAATATGAGCATACTCTTCATACATACAGACATTTATGATTATAGTATTACAATGAGATCGACAATAATGTCGATAGAACGAATAAGAGAGCAAAAAAAAAAGAAAAGATATATAATTCTTCATCATAATAATACGAGAATGAATGATATAGACAAGAGAATAAACTCATAAAAACATATAAATCAATCCAAAGATAATATATAATCGGTATTTATTAAATAATTTTTCTTTTTTATTCGATAAATAAAGATATGAAATTAAATCAATAGAAATTTGTCTTACCTTTAATAAGTATGAAACAAAAAAAAATATTTTCTATCAAACTATGACAATACAATATACATATATATATTAATACAATCAACAAGCATATAGTTATTGTTCTTTTACAACAAAACGAATGCACACGCGAACTATAATCCAACAGTATATGCTCTATGCACAAACGCTAATAATGTTGATATAAGGCTTTATGAATTGATATATACATACACACGTAAAAACGAAATTGTATCTATATTTTGTTATGATATCTACTATTAATATCTATATAAATGTCATCACAAACTTACCTTATTCATGAAATAAAATCTATTGAACAAAAAAAAAGAAAAAAATTTTTTCCTTTAATCTTTACGAACATACAAATGTTAAGTAGTTACGTTTAATGTATATAAAAAAAAAATAGTGGGAGGTTCATCATCATCAAATACAAAAATGAGGGATAAGCGATATAAAATGCTCAGTAGCTTTATCGAAAAGATTAACATATTTGTGCACATTGTTTGAAAAAGAGAAGAATAAAAAAAATTTTCTTGCTTGTGCTTGTTATAAATACGTGCATTCATTTTATATGTTAAGAAGGCTTTGAAATGATCATCATTTATACGAAATTTATAATTATATTCTTTGAACATATTTACTAATGATAATTATTTCTTTCAATTGTTGTTTTTCTTTTTTTTTTATACAAAAGATTATTCATTTGTATAGATATTGAAATTTAATTGATAAGAAATATTGATACTTGTTTTTTTAAGTTAAGTCTATATTGAACAAAAAAAATTATTACAATCTTTTTAAGGCCTTGAATAGAGGTGTGCGCGCGTATGTGTAATACTTATATAATAATTATTGTAGCAACGACATCCAGCAAGTTTTTTTTACTTTTAAACACATTCACTCGATTAGAAATTTTGAGAGAAATAAAAAACTAACATAAATAGAAAGAAAAAAAAAAAGAAGAAGAAGTGAGGTGTTCTTTTATGAAAAAAATTTTATTTTCTTATTTTTTTTCTTTACATTACAATTCATACGGCATAAGAACAAAAAAATGACGGCATCTAAATCTGATATTCAACGATTGATTGAATGTTCTATTTGTTGCGATTATCTAACTGATGTTCGCGAAACTCCTTGTTGTCATCAATTATTTTGTTATACATGCATACAATCATGGCTTCAAAAATCAATGAAATTCTGTCCAAGATGTCGATCAACATCATTAACCGAACAAAGTTTATTAAAAAATATTGTCGTACAACGTTTTGTTGATAATCTTTTATTTGAATGTCCACATGCATTACAAGGTTGTACCGCAAAAGTACCAAAATCTGATTTAGTAAAACATAAACGATCATGTGAATATACACCAGAAAAACTTGCTATAAAACAGCGAGAAAAATTAGAAGATTCACGAGCTATATTATTAAATTGTAAAGAAGGAAAAATGCATGTTACTGATAATATTTTACATGATTTAGCAAAATTATTTTATAATGGACAAGATTATGATAGTGCAAAAGATTGTTTACAATTAATGAAAAATAAAAATAGTTCACAAGAAATTATTATTCTTCAAGCACAAATTGAACGAGATACAAATCATTATGATAAAGCTTTAGCATTATATTCAAAAGCATATACATTAGTTAATTCTATTTCACAACGTATTGAATTACTATCAGCACGTGGACATTTATTATTTAAAAAAGCTGCATATGAAGAAGCAAAAAATCTTTTTACACAAGCTCTTGATCTATTAAAACCAAATGATGAATCACAAATAAAAGCTGAAATTCTTAATTCTCTAGGATTAATTCATAAAAAATGTTCTGAGGTAAATATATATATATATTCATACCTATAGATAATTTAAAAGTAATTATTGTCTTTTTTCTCTATCTTAAAGTATGATGAAGCAATTTCAGCTTATAATAAAGCACTTGAAATTGTTGATACAAATTCAAATCTATGGTCGGATATTATTTCAAATCTTGCTGGTAAATCGTATTTATATATTTCCCGGAAATTAATTTTTTAATTTAGATATTAATCGTAAAAAGGGAAATTATGATGAAGCAAGAGAACTTTATTTAAAATCTCTCAAACAAACTGAATCAATCTATGGACAAAATCATCCAAGTATAGCTGATATTATGAATAATCTTGCTATGTTACTTAAAAAAGAAGGAAAATATACCGAAGCATTAGATTATCTTAAACAAGCATTAAAAATTTCAAAACATTTCTATGGACAACAACATCCAACTGTTGGAATATATTTAACAAATGTTGGAGATATTTATCGAAAAGTTTGAAATTAAATTCTAATTTTTCAAAATAAATTTTCATTTTTTTAGCAAGGTCAATTTAAAACAGCTGAAGCAACTTATAAAGAAGCTTTGACTGCTTTAGAAGATTCCTATGGACCAGGTCATATTGAAGTAGCTGAAGTACTTAATTCAATGGGTTTAGTTTTAAAAAAACGAGCTGAATACGATGGTGCAGAAAAATTATATAAACGTGCTATTAAAATAGTACATGATACATTTGGTCATGATGTTGAACATTACAAATTAGGTATTTATTATAATAATTTAGCTGATCTCGATCGAAAACGTAATAGATATGATAATGCATTAAAACTTTATCAACGTGCACTTACTGCTATTGAACAAACACTTGGCCCGCAACATTCCGAAGCTGCAGAAATTTTGCATAATATTGGACAAGTTTATCATCAACTTGGTAAGATTTTTGAATAAGAGATTTGTTTTTTAACTCTTTTATATTAGGTAATTATAAACAAGCAATTGAATATATCAATCGAGCATTAATGATTATAAAAAAAGAATTTAGTGATAAACATTATAAATATGGTATGTTTCTTAATTCTCTTGGTCTTGTATATGCAATGATGAATGATTATCGAATGGCATATATACATTTAAAACAATCATTACAAATTCTTATAAATAGTTTAGGTCCAGATCATATTGAAGTATGTGATGTTTATTCAAATTTAGGTGAAATTTGTGTGAAATTTGTAACGGAAATGTGCCAAGAAAAACAACCAAATCAAAATGAAAAACAATCAAAATTAGATGAAGGAAAAAAACATATTTTAGAAGCACAACGAATTGTGCAAGCAACATTTGGTAGTGAACATACAAAAGCCATTCAATTTATGTCACTTTTATTTATTATTGAAAATTTTCATTCTTTGTGCAAAGTTTAAAATAATAATAATAAATCTAGTTATCTTGAATACCTGACGATGACTTGAATTGTATATCATAAATTGATAGTCAAAAGTGTTTATATAATTAAAGATATAAGTTTTATTTTTTAACGAAGCGAAAGAAGAAAAAAAATCGATGATTAGTTGTATAAAAAATACAATCTTGTAATGTTTTCTTATTTTAAAGTTTATTTTTCATCATTAAAATAATTGAAGTTATACCAGCGAAGATAAATAAAGATGGTGATAATCTTGCATTACCATTTCGACATACGGCTTGTGTTATTCCCGCACCATTTGGTTGTGGACAATCTTTATAATACTGTGCAGTACATTCGCCGGGTGAACATGAAGATGTTGTACAAAACAAAAATACGCTATAAGAACCTACTGGTCCAGGACTACAACCGTTGCCCACACAACATTGACATTCACATCTACTAGCGAATGTTAGTTGTATAGTCAGAAGCAAAACAATGAGTATACCAAAGATACGTCTCATATCAAAACGTCGAGTAGAAACGAGTGATAAATGTAAGTAACAAAAGTCATCTATATATGCATTATTTTTTCTTAGCTTACTGCTTTTTTTCTCTTTTATCTTTTGTAATATGATTCTTTTTTAACATATTACCGATATTCAATCAAAACAATAAACATGTTTTTGTATGGTAATGAAGGTAACCATGATTAACTTTGTGTAGGCTTTAAATTTTCATGTGTCAATAAATAGAAAAGTAAAACGTAATAACTTTCGAAAGATCATATTTTCATTTTTGCTTTTTGACAAATATTCTTTCAAATCAAATACTTGAAAATGTATTTACAAAGGATATATTACATATACAGGTAACTATCCATGAGTCAAATAAAGAAACAATTAATTCTATCAAACACATGGCGAAATTTTATTAAAAAAATTTCACTTATATCCTCGTTAATCTTTAATTATACAGAGACGTTCGTCTGAGATTGATGCAATTTCAAAAAAAAAGTCAATGCATTTATTAGTAGAACAAGCACGAGTACCAATCCAATAAATATCACTAATCATAGAACAATAGATTTTATTCAGTTCTAGAATGTATGACCTTCTACATTATTTTTAAAAAAAACGGCCAGATAAATAATTTTATGCTTGAAGATAAAACTAGTACATAATCATTTCAAAAGAACTGCGTAAAACATTCCAGAAGTCTAATTATGAAAAGCACGCAAAAAACCCTATGTATGCTTATGAATATTATCACGTCGTATTTTACGGCATACGATTTCATATGAAACGAATATATACATAAAGAAAACATTTAAAGAATAAGACTAAATAAGATGGGAAATCATCAAACGTATCCCAAACGACAACATCGTCCAAGTGAATCTGTTGGTTTCAATAAACATGATAGTGATGATGAACGTTTAGTTACAATTCATCAGAGAGAAAGACGAGTAAGATTAATTTATTAAAAATTCAATTGAATTAATTTTTTGTTATATTATATAAGATTTCTACGAAAAGTGCACCACCACTTGAAGATCATAATGTAATAATTCATCCTATTGATCGTACACCTATTACTTTTTCAGTACCAGCTTTACCATTTGATTCACATGCATGTGTTACTGGCACTTTTAATGATTGGATCGAACATAAGATGGATAAATTGTATATTGATTTTTATTTTGATTTCTTTAGTTTTATTCATCTAAATTTCTAGAGATGGAAAATATGAAACATGTATTGAGGTACCACAAGGTTGTCATTATTATAAAATTTTAGTTAATGGACGATCAAGATTTATTTCGAGTGAAGTATGTTTTCTTTTTTGAATTTATTACAATTCAAAACGTATTTCGTAATTTTTAAGACAATAGAATATCATTCAAAATTTGGTCGTGTACATTTTCTTTATGTCTCTGTTAATGATCAAAATGTAAATAATCATTTGGAACGAACAATGTTATCTCTCAGTAAATTAAATATATGGACAAACGAAATAAATACTCAACTTGTACCAACTGATCAACCACCACCACCACGTATCCCACCTCATCTACTTAACGTTCTTCTCAATAGAAAACTACCTGCTCATGTTTGTTTCTTTTTCTTGATTATATAAGTAAAAATTAATTTCGATTTTTAGTGTGATCCGGATGTGTTACCAGAACCAAATAGTGTCATGCTTCGACATTTATATGCTCTATCAATTCAAGTAATTATTTCTTTCAATTAATATCAATATCTTTTCTTCTTCTTTAGAATGGTATTATGATATTAAGTACAACCATTCGATATAAACAAAAGTTTGTTACAACATGTTTTTATAAACCAAATTGAATTTTTTTTGTTACGAAAAATTTAATAATAGAAATTTCTATATATATATATTCTTTTTCCTTGTAAATTATTGTTAAAACTATGTGTATATTTCCTTTCAGTATACTTTCTAGTAGAAAATTCCTCTAATAAAAAAAATATTTCTTTCAATTATTTTGTTTTGACTAACATAGTTAAGATATATTTTTTTTTGTTATATACATACGCAATTATTTCTCTTTGATATTTTGAAAAATTATAAATAAAATTTATTCGATATTTTACAAAAAATGATAGCTTGGATTTTTATGGAAGGGGCGCGAATGCATCCGCGACCCCTAAGATCATCCAGTCGTTAGTTTTTTTGAAAAATAGACTGTATTTACATTTTAATGTAACCATGATGTGCAGCAACATCATGCCATATTCGATCAATACTGAAAATTATTTGAATTTTATAAAAAAAAAGAAAAATAATAATAATAATACCCACTTCATGTTATTGAAATATATATGTTTGCCATTTGCATTTTTGTTTTATAGGCTTTCATTATGAATGTGTAAATTAATAAAAAATATGTGATTGATTTGGAAAATAATTCATATGCATCTCGTGAACTTGAATTAAACTTTTATGTCATAGATTTTTTTACCAATTAAAACTTCACCGTACTTTTGACTCCTGAAAAAAATTTCCATCTGAGAATAAAATGTATTAGCATATTTTCTATCACATGATGCTTTTTGGGTACTCTCATAGAAAATGTATTATGCTTGAAATAGTTCGAAAGAAAGTACGATGGGGGCTTTATTTTATGAAATATAAAGAAATTGTTTAGATTCACTGTTGGCCTTTTCCCATTAATTACATAAAAAATCAATGTCATTCAATAAAATTCTTATTCAATGAAATTCAAAAGTCCGCAAAATCAAAAGGTTACATTATTAATATATGTTTCTACTGCACTGAAATGTATAAGTCTTCCTTTTCTTCTTATTTTTCATCTGTTAAAGAAACCTATGATTATTATTACTCAGGTGATGTTATATCGGCTAATTGAAAATAAGATAGATGTGTATATATACTGAAAAATATTCATTTGCATCGAAAAAGAAATCTGAAATACATTCATATTTAATAAAATAATGTCTCGAGTATATAAAAAACCAACAGTAATTCGAGTTTTGACAAAAGATTTACCTGTAAGCATTAAAGAAAATAATGTTGTTATTAATCTAATCTATTTATTTAAGCCTCCAAAATCTGCTCTCAATCGTCCAAAAACTTCACGACCTTCTTCACTTAATATAAAACCTCATAATCTTATTCGTCTACCTCGTAGAAGTCGTTCAAATCCTTACCCAAATCGTAATCAAGAACGAAATACTTTGATCGAAATTAACGTAAAAAAAAAAGAATTTTTTTTTTTCTTTGAAAATCTATTTTATATATTAAAATTTAGTTAGAAGATATTCGACCATTAGAAAAAGGAAGTGAAACTCCGTCATCCGTTTTTACTCGAGGCCGTGTCGAACCATCGGCAGAAACAGTATGTTCACTTGAAATAACAGTTATATAATATTGTATCGTACAAATTTAGGTTTATGTTAATGAAAAAGATGAAGCAAAAAAAAACAAGTATGATTTCTCATAAAATAATGAATTTAAAATAATTCATCGATTCTTTAGATCTCGAAAAAGATGTGCATTTACAAAAAATACATGCCTGTTTTGCATGGTAGCGGCTTTTGGTCTTATTGTTATAATAGCGTTAGCAGCAGCACTTGGTATTACTGGTACGTATATTAATAATTCATATAAATAATCATTGTTGTTTACAAAATGATCCTTTAGTTTCCAATAAAAATAATTCTCAAATAACTAGTAGTAAGTTTAAAGAAATTCTTTCCTTTTTGAGTAGGACTAGTTTTATTTTAAATTTTATTATAGCAATGACAACAGCAACAACAACAACAGCAACTACAACCACATCAACTACATCAACAACTACAACAAGTACAACAACAACAACTACTAGTACATCGACAACATCAACAACAACTACAACAACGACAGCAACAACGACTACTACAACAACAGCAACAACAGCTACAACAACAACAGCAACAACAACAACAAAAACAACGAAAACAACAGCAACAACAACTACAGCAACAACAACCACAGCTACTACAACGACAAGTACAACTACATCGGAAACTTCTGATACTATAGAAACTGATACTATTTCTGATTCTGTAATACTATCAACTATCAAAAGTAGTTCAACTGTCGCCGCAACGTCAGAAGCCAATGCTATATCTGATTCTAATCTTAAACTCAAAACTATAACTCAATCAGATTGGACAATTTCAATGTAAATAGTAAGTATGTATAACAGATATCACGATATATATAGATAATCAAATGAAGTATAATTTCATCTAAAATCTTTACAGTATGCAGATTCTCTTTCATTACCTATTTTAACGTTTATTATAGACTTTTAATAATTTGAAATCATATCAATTTTACTTATATTTAGAACATAATAACGCCATCAATTCGTAACAAAATCGACATATACATAAATGTATATAATTTAACAATGTACTTGATGATAATATTCCAGAAAATTCTTCTATGTATCATTGTATTTAATTTATTTTTTTAACTTAATAAATAATAATCTGCGTATTTATAAAGATCATTATATTTACTTGTCGATTAGTTTGCTGCTTTTGTTTATTTTGTTCATTAGTATTGAGAATATCAGAACTCTACATACAAATAGTTAAAGCTATCTTAATTGTGTTACGTATCGACATGTCAAACTCATTAATCTATCGAAAATAAAGTTTAACAACAATAATTATTCTGTATTCATTTATTAAAACATATAAACAATTAAAAAAAATCATTTTCTACAATATTTCATTAAAAAAACATTAAATTTGTTTGTACATTCTTTTATTTTTCACGTGATCTATACTAATTATGAACTGGAAGTAGTCGATACTATATTTACAAATTACTCAGAAGCTACCGCAGGATGTTCTGATACAAATCCATCATTCCGTGTATTTTCCTGTACGGTTTCCATGTCTATATGGTGCGCTCCAGTTTCCTCATGAACTGGATGTTCGTGTGCAGTCTGTGTTTCTATATGTTCCGATTGAAATTCACCAGGCATTTGCATTTTAGTTATTATTGCATGCAACTGTTCAATTTCATTTTTACCTTCGAATTCTTTTTGCATCAGTCTTTTAATATTTTTTAATTGTTCATCATCATCAGTGGTTAAAACTAATTGTATTTCCCATAGACCATTTTCTATTTGATGAATATTATGAATTCGAAATATAGTATTTATTGTGAATAGTATTTCTTTTGTTGATTCTGAATAATAATCTATTTTATCTAATGGAGTAAATATTGCTTGTGATTGATCAATATTTATTTGAAATATAACTCCGACTAATCCATGATTATCACGAGCAGAACAAACATAAACTAATGATACATTTTTATCAGTAGTTGTTATCAAAAAATTATTACATGAAATAAAACCATTTGAATTGTCTAGAATTTTTTGAAATTCTTCTTCAGTTATTCCTTGTCCTCGATAACTAGTTAAATGATTTTGTTTATTCAATTTTGAATGTAATCTTTTGATTTCTTGATGAAGATCTTGAATAAAAAATTTCATTTTTATTAAAATATCTATATCATGTATACGAAATGCTTTATTTAACATGGAAGAAATAAAACATTCTCTTGTGTACCACCAAATAGCTGACGATTGTTTATAGTCATTCTTAAATTCTCTAATAATATCTAATTGATAAGGATTATGTTGATATCGTGAATGACAAAAATCTATAAAATCTAATTTACTATTAGGTTCACATTCCATATGTATAAGAATATCTTTAAGTATTTGTATATAAATAAATAATTGATCAGATTGATTTATATTATATGTTGATGATAACATATTAAATGAAACTAAATCATCTTGACATTGTCGAATATCTCGTCTAAATACATCATAAATTGCTTGAGTCTTTGTAAAAACTCCTTGAATTTTTTTTTCTTTATTTGCCCATTTTTCATGTTTAGCTTTATTATCACAATATATATAAATTGAATTAATTTGAGAGAAATTCTGTAGAAGTGATATCATTTTTTCTCCTAAACTACCAGATATAATTAAAAAAATTTTTTCATTTTTTATATCACTTATAAAATCCATACATGATTCTGGATCGGTAAATGGCACAATTAAATCAATTAACTGTTGTACTTGGGTAAAAAGTGATTGATAATCATCACTTCGGTGATTAATATTAGCATCTAGCCATACACCGATGAAATTTTCAACTGTCAAAAATTCACGATGCGATGATTGGATATTTTTTTCATTTACTCTTGCCATTTCGGAGAAAAAATATTAAAACGACTACGATATAGTTCTTCCACGTCTTCTGTTCTACCTTTACGAGTACCTCAGGTGTCAATAATGCAAATCTTTACCTAAAGGTTGGCAGACAACCAATTAAAATTTAATTATTTCTGAAGGATAGAATATATATTAAAGAAAATAATAGTTAAATAAACATATAGTTTCATATAAAATACTTTAATGTATTTACTATTTGTAGTAAAGTGACAACTATAGAAAAAGACGACACAAGTATTTCTTTATTGCTCTCGATCTATTGTCCAATCAGATTGTTTTGCCACTCGACGTTACACAAATAAATTATCATCAATTTTGTACTCTCAATCCTTGGTGAACATTGATTTCGATCATCATAATATATAACAAAAAAAATGTTAGATTCGGATGATTTCTCTAAAACATCAAAAAGTCGTCCACTTGCTGATGTTTTACATATATTAATATTACTTATAATTATAAAACTATTAAAAACAGTTGGCTTATTTATAACCTATGATTTACTTAAATCTTATCATCTTGTTTTTATTTTATTTCTTGCTACATTATTTACTTCTATTTGTTTATTATTTATTCAAAAACCATTTTCAACATTTCGACCAAATAAAACTTTATTTTATCGTTTAATTAAATATACAATATGTTTAACAATAATTCGTTTACTTTGGCTATTTGGTTTAACATTATGTGGTCCATTACGAACAATATTATTATTTGAACATAGTGATATTGTTATTCTTGCATGTTTTCAAGTTGTATTCTCATCATCATTCATTAATCAACAAGGACAAACATCACGAATTCGTGGTGTCGTATTTTTTGCATTAGCTGTTCTAGCCATATTTGCATTTGATAATGATGATTCAAGACAATCAGTTGATCATCCTGAAGGTCATTCATCACATCATCGTTTCTTTGCACATATATTTTATCGTTTAACATCATTCATTGGTGTCGCTGATCATACAGGTGGAGTTATATTATTACTTCTTGCATTATTTGCACGTTGTACAATGAATTCATGGAGTAAAAAATTAGTATTAGATATAGGTGGACCGAAAAAATTTTATGCTATAACAACATGTTTATCAACAGTATGTCTTATACCAATGTCATTTATAATGTTATTAATTAATAATCTTTTTGTAAGAAAAATAAAAAAAAAATTTTCTTAAAAAAAAATTATTTTTTATTTTAGTTGGATTCAGTTGATTCAATACGTTCAACAATTGAACCAACATTATCACCATCGACAACAACATCAATCTTTGATAATATGACATCATTAATCATTCCAATTATTCTTATTAGTGTATTTATATTTGTTTCGGATTTTTATGTCGAACAAATAGCAATTGTTAAACTTGATCGTATACGAGCATATCGTTATGGAACATTAACAATGATATTTGCTGGTCTTATTGCTTCACTTGTTTGGGTTAAAACAGCAGCAGTAGCAAATAGTAATGCATGGTTTGGACGAACAATTAATGTTGAAGAACATGAATTATCCGGTGGTGTTGTTTTTGCTGTTGTTATGTTTGCATTTGCAACTGATCTTCTATTAAGTCCACTTAAACAACGATCAGGTGCATTTATTGGTTATAGTCAAGAAGGTGTACCATTATTTAATTTAACTCATCAAAAATCACAATCATTATTATTAATATTAAAATCAAGTTTAAGAGATGTTCTTGCAGAATATGATTCAAGACAGATTTTCTATTTTCTTTGTATTAATTTAGTAAGTAGGAAATGATTGAAAGGAAAATGAATTGTTTTTTTTTGTCTTTTATAGTCATTTACATTTGTGGAACTTCTTTATGGAGCTTGGACAAA
>CAJNOI010000077.1:20597-34289 GCA_905250115.1 Adineta steineri | reverse complement strand
TCTGTATAGAAGGTTTCTAGTGAGTTCTTGAAATTCTATTAAATACATTTAACTAGAAGATCTAGTTAAAACTATCACCAAATATGAAACGCTCTTTTCAATTTACATATATCATTGGATCTTGACGATGAGAAATAAATATATTATCGATTTCTACATATAATTTTGGCTCACTCATAATCATCGAGGTTTGAATGATAACATTACTGCACATCAAAATGTCATCAATTGGGTCAAATCTAAGGTGTGCTACTGAAAGAAAAAACGTCATAAGAAAAAAAAATATCGAAAACAAGAATAACAAGGTAAGATGAATCCTCGATACACTATCGTCGTCAACGTTTTTCTTTATCAATAATTTGTATTATTTTTATTTTTGACGTTTTTTCTTTCGCTCTTTCTACAGTCAACCAAACCCAAGAGGAGAATATTGTTTTGAATATTTTAGATAGAAAAATTGTTTTAACATCAATTCTCTAATAAAAATTATTTTTATTATACGGATATCTTTTATTAAGAAAACAATTTATCAAATACACTACTAAGAAAAATTTAATGAGCTAAAAGACTCTTGATATATATTCATCATCCATTGCATTTAGTTTCAATCATTGTTTACATCATCGAACTAGATTTTGAGTAATTGTTAATGATGTACAAAAATCAAGATAAAATTTTATTATATTTCAAGTAAAAGTAATAGTTTTATTAGAATTCAATCAATCTACTTAGATTACAAAAGTGAAGTTAATCTAGCTACTAATAGTTATTTGAAATTGTTATGTGTAAAAGCATACAATGAATAAAAATGTTAGTTTGTGCAGGTTAAATATTTTTAAAATGAAAGTTCTATTTTCAAAAAAAAATGTTTTGTTAATTGTTTATAAGTTGAAAATTATGCAAAACTAGATAGCTTGTTCAACATATTGGTAAGACATTTTGTGCAAATTGTCCAGGGACATTTCCTCCTGGAAAATAATTTCCAACCACATACATGGTCATATTATCGCTTGTCAGTGCTCTACCAATACCCAATCTAGTTGAGCCTTTCCATATTACCTGCGTGAAATGTCCAATTACGCCTGTTGAAGCATCAGGATTTCCCCAATTATAATCTTTGATTTCATTGTACCAGTTATTAACTGGATCTGAACCTTCGAAAATACCAAACTTTTAAATAAAAATAAAAAAATTCGAGGACTGTCTACCTTTAATATATAATCCGTTTGTATCATAGAACACCGATAAACATTCTCCCATCGAGTGACCATTGAATGAATCTCCACTATGTTCCATTACATCAATAACAGCTAAATGTTCTGCATAACTTTGTGCTATATCATTCAATGCTGGATCTAATATAAGGGGAGGTGTACAATGTTTTGCACGATAAAAATTATGCTGGTCTAATGCTTGTTGTCTAAATACTTCGATACTTATTGTTGGATATGGTGCTTGTTTCTCTAAAATAATGTCAAATTTGAAATATTTAAGACAATAAAATGATTATAAATAACCTATATTTTAGTTCACTTACTAATACAAGATCCACCTGTATACCGCCCATCACTTATCAATCCATATGCTGTAGTTTGGAGATAACAGATACTATAAGACGCTTGATGTTTCCATGCGAAGCATGTTGCTAATGCATCGCATTTACTCATGCAATCTTGATATGTAGCCACATCGAATATTGGTAGACTGTTATCTTCACTATAGTAATAGGAGTTTGATAGTACTTCAGTGCAGTGTGTTTCCTTCGCAGCTGGTCCTTTAAAAGAAAAATTAAAAGCATTAATTCAAACATTCATACTCATGTTGAGCTTTTCACAACTTCTAGAGTAAATGTTATCTTCTTATATGATTCTTAGCAATGATACTGTAAAAACAAAAATCTTATCAAATTTTCTTTTGTTTATTCTATAGTTTTATGAGCGAATGTAATGTCGAACTATTCTTTTAGAGAGCAATATCAAGGAAAAGCGAATGACGACCCATTTCTGTGGTTCACTTACCAAGACAACATCCACTCATACATGATGCATCAGTAATATATAGATCCACTGATGTTTGAAGCCAACAACTCTGACTCGAATTTTGATATAACCATCCATAGCACTTACTATCCGTTTCACACAGATTTATACAATCTTGATATGTAGCAATATTATCTATCGATGTTCCATAATCACCACCATAATAAGAGCCTGATTTTATTTCTTGACACTTCTTTGGTGTAGTATCCGTTCCTGAAATATAATAGATTGAAAATTAGAATAAATGTATGTTGTCTATCTGTTTCAAGACCTATTGATGGATTTATTATTGGAATTATTGGTGGCTTTGTTGTAGTAATTACTGGTGGCTTTGTTGTGGTAATTACTGGTGGCTTTGTTGTAGTAATTACTGGTGGCTTTGTTGTAGTAATTACTGGTGGCTTTGTTGCAATAATTAACATTGGATATCCTGTTTGTTGTACTAAAATAATGTCAAATTTGAAATATTTAAGATAATAAAATGGTTACAAATAACTTATATTTTAGTTCACTTACTAATACAAGATCCAGTTGTATATTGTTTATCACTTATCAATCCATATGCTGTACTTAACGGCCAACAGGTGTTATCAAACGCTCGATGTCTCCATGCGAAGCATGTTGCTAATGCATCGCATCTACTCATGCAATCTTGATATGTAGCCACTTGCCTTATTGCTGGACCGTAAGTACCTTTGTAATAGGAGCCGTTTATTACTTCAGTGCAGTGTGTTTCCTTCGCAGCTGGTCCTTTAAAAGAAAAATTAAAAGCATTAATTCAAACATTCATATTCATGTTGAGCTTTTCACAACTTCTAGAGTAAATGTTATCTTCTTATATGATTCTTAGCAATGATACTGTAAAAACAAAGATCTTATCAAATTTTCTTTTGTTTATTCTATAGTTTTATCGTCGAATATAAAATCGAACTATTCTTTTAGAGAGTGATATCGAGAAAAAGCAAATGACGATCCATTTCTGTAGTTCACTTACCAAGACAAGATCCACCCATCATTCCCGGACTAGGTTGTGCTAGACCCACTGATGTTTGAAATGAGCAGCTCTGACTCGAATTTTGATATGACCATGCATAGCACTTACTATCCGTTTCACACAGATTCATACAATCTCGATATGTAGTCATATTATGCATGGCTGGTCCAAGCTCACCAACATAATAAGTGTCTGATTTTATTTCTTTGCACTTCTTTGGTGTATCATCCGTTCCTGAAAAATAATAGATTCAAAATTAGAATAAATATATCAAATAAATATTCAAATGAAAAAGTTACATTATAAAATAATGCTTTTATAATCATGGTTAGAATTAGTATGAATAATTAGATGAAGTTAAAAATTAAAAGCACAAAAAAATGAACGATTATTTACTTTTTCTCCATTGTAAATTGTTATCATGATTTGATTTAATACGTTTTAGAAGTTGTCGTATATAAAAGATTGATGCATCGCGTTGAGAATAGGAGTTGTCAAAATTCTCGAGCGAGTATGTTTCCGCATTCTGTATTGAAAACAGAATTGTAATGACACAAATGCCACTTGATACTCTCATAATTTGAACCAATTTATGTCTATATAAAATATAAATCAGAAAAATTATGTTGTTTTCATGGATACTTTTATTATATCCTTTTCTTTTCATCATAAGAATTAAAATATAGATATATATATAAAACTTTTATTTTCTGGACAAAAAAACACTATGGAATCAAGCGAAAGACAATAATCAATTGAAAACGATTATTGGCTTCATTGATAAAATGTATTTATCTCTAGATGAGTATTTCTTCAATGAAAAAGATTATTTTCTAATCTTTAGAACTAGACACTTAGCAATCTGTAGGGAAATAGCATCTGTATAGATTTCTCAACCAAGAACAAAATTGAATTTGTGATATCGTCTTATAACAGAAGTCTGTATTACTTATTATGTACATAAACAAACAAAAAAAAATAAAAAAAATAACTTACTGTATCATATTTGATTGTCGTCCAAATATTATTCACTATTCGATTACAATAAAAAGTGAATAATAATACCACACAACAAAAACATAAATATTTATACATCTCTGAGCTACAGTGATTATTCAAGCATAAAAAATAAAAATATTGGTGATATGAACAAAATTACTTGTTTTTTTTATTTTTGTTTTGTCTGGCTTACCAGCGCTAGAGTAACTTAATGAGAAAAATAAGGTCTAATCATCTACTTTCTATTCAGAGTCACGACAATCTCTTAATTGTCAACAATCTATCATTGTCAGTTTCTTTGATATAATCGATGAAGCATGATAATACAACGAAGAGACGACACTCGATTAGCTGTGTCTCTTTCTTCTTTTGTCAAAGAAAAAAAAAAGACGAAAACAACATGAACTTTTAAAAAGAATCAGTGGCGGTAAGATTATTTTGTCGTCCCCAAACATTTAGGAATAAACTATATGGTTAGAATCAGCATTGGATTTTGAACAAAACTGTATATTTTCTTTTTTTTTGCCGTAATACCTCCAAGAAAAAAACATTTTTTTCTGTTTTTCACTCTAATTTCATCTCGATATAGGTTATTGACCATGGTGATCACGAATTTAAGATTTATTTTGCATAAAAAAGTAATATAAATGAAAAATGGCCTATTCTAACAAAGGATGTTTTTTTTACCTTAGTTCTGAAATCATTGTCTTCCAACCCTATAAGTCAGTTTATGATAGCAATACCACTTTATATATATATTAAGTTTCATGGTTATATTCGGATAGAGCATGAAAAAGTGCGTCGATCTATATATAACTCATTGGATCAAAACCTCATCATAAAAATTGGTCTAGATGGAAAACAATATATGCCTTTTTTTCGTATTTATTTTAGTTTTTAGTCCAATAAACTGAAATTATATACTTGTTAAGTCCTCAGTCTATCTGGAAGTGATGGATTCTAGATATCTATAAAGTACTATTGCTTTTATAAACTGATTTTTAGGCTTAGAAGACAATGATTTCAAAACTAAGGTCAAAAAAAAAATATCGTTTGTTAGAACAGGCCATTTTTCATCGATATCATTTTTTTATGCAAAATAAATCAAAAAAAAAGATATAGTTTTGTTTCGAATTCAATGCTGCTTCTAACCATATAGATTTTTTTCTAAATGCTTTGGATAAAAAAATGATTTTACCACCACTTGTCTTTTGCACGATGTGATTTATGCTAATGAAACTTGGTATCGATTTAAACTAATTAAAAGTTCAAAGTTAACAAAAAGAAACATCAAATGAAGTTTTATTTATGAAAATCTTCTACAAATAATAAAAAATCATTTTCATCTGAAGATTTTAAGCAAACATAGGAAACATAAAGTAATTTTATTATTCAGATAAGATATTGTTGATTGACTTATTATTTTGTTTTAATGAGTAATTTTACTTGAACAAAATTAGTTAAAATAAATATGAAACTGTTTGCTCAATTATAGAATATTTGATAATTTAGTTTAATCTTGCTTATTTTTCGAATGAAAAAGACACCACCGAAATAGTCATATGAATGAAAACGTTCTACTTCACTGAATTCACATTTACATGTGAGTGATGATGAGAGATAAGAGTAATACACTCTATTATGATGCATGTTAACATAAGAAATCATATTGTATTCATTGTATTTTTCTATTATTTAACCTCATCGCAACGTCTTACATCATGTCGTGTACTATATCATGTTTCCTCCTAGTACCATTATAAAACGATGAAAAGATTAATTTATGATATTGATCTAATTAAATAAAGCACAGCGTGATAGATTCAAGACAATGCGAAGTCTATTCGAGTGATCATTGCCCTTGTAACTAGAACAAGTCTTTTATGATACAAAATAAACACACAGTAGTTTGACTTGTTCAGCAATCACAATTAACCTAATTTGCTTTTATTCAAATCTTACATAAATGTTATTATTATTTCATTTTTATATAAAAAGTGTTCTAAAAGCTTTTCATCGATTGTTATAGATGTATTCTACAGTACGACATATGATAATTATGGAATCATTTCGACTACAATAAATCATGATAGATATATTCGCCAAGGATCATTCTCTTAGATATAAATACCGAAAACTATGCTTATAGTAATACTGTTACAGTGTTAGTATATTGAGAAAGATCATGGATAATAGAGTTGAAAAAAAGATGGACATTTTGTACGATGAAATCTATAAAATAAACTCAGTGAATTTTATAAATAAATGTTTAAATAAATTGCATTACTGTAAAAAGATCCAGGCAATGAAAGAACTTTTTTATATTTTTGTAAAGATATTGAAGACAATTATTTTCATTATTCAGTACAAGAATATGACAACAGCATTAACTTCAAGTATAGCCAGCAGTACAATATTAGAAAATTTAGTTAAATGTGCCATTTGTTTCGATTTTTACGATGATCTTCATTTACTTCTATGTTCACATAAAACTGAAAATATTGACGAAATATCATCAAATACATTGCTAACTGATATTAACGATACTCGTCTATAGTTAAATTTATCAGAATTATTAATTGGTCAAGAAAAATGTCAAGAATTGAATGAAAACTTATGCATATGGTTATTGATCTCTTCTAGATAAACCATTCAAGTTCAATGCTATAAGCATAAAAGAAAAACTATTCAATTGTCCTTTAACTGTCTTCATTATAGATTATAATGATATTCTTATACACAAAGAAATTTTTAATTTATTTGAGAATAATTCTACAACATCGAATTGGATAACGATTCCGATGTAATACCAAATTAAACATATTTTTTGTTTATTTCTCTGGACACAATTTAATCAAGAATTGATATCAGTGATAACCTACAAAGATTCTAATTATAATTTGAGAAAATTAAATGAATAAATTTCAGTAAGAAGTAAACGTGCTCAAATCAAACATCAACTAATGTTCATCTAAATTCAGAAATTGATGTTTTATATGATGTATTATTTAATATTGATGATCAAAATGAAACAACAATATCTGCGTTAGAAATGACTTTACACATCTGAGAACTTAATATAAATCTATAAATAAGAAAACAAAATGTTGTTCTATTTGTTAATTTTTGAAAATAATATTTTCTGCACTTTATTTTATTTAAAAAAAAAAAGAAAAGTTTATTTCCATATGTGAGAGTGGGTATTTGTATAGCAGAAATAACACCCATACCCACACGATCAAGAAATATTATAGATATTTTGAGTACTTTCGTATATGAACTATACATATCTTTTGATATTTTCAAATGTAATATGTATAATTTCTATTAAAGATGTAATCATCTCTTATCTACTCCTTCACAATAAGTTCATTCTCACTTGTACTTTTAAAGTCTCCTCCTCCCAACTATGTAACGTCAGTTTATAGATAGCATTGGTTGATTGAAATTTAGTCAAAAAATGGTCACAACTATAAGACTAACTGTCGTCTTCTAGTTTTTCTATTAATGAATATATTCGATTATGGTTTTTATTGCTCTATTCATATAATTTACTCTTCATAGTTAAATGTTTATTTACGTTCTATTCTACTTTTGCTGTCTTACATTCTCTCATTGTCTTGCGTTTAATAAGAGGTCTATCAGTAATTTCATATGAAAAACAGAATTTTATGTATTAAAATAATCTTACAAAAAATATACAATGAATGCATCCAATGATCGAATATGACAAAAATTATAATTTTCTTCATTATTATCCAGTGTCACATACTCAAACACTATATTTCATCATATATTCCTTTTATAAGTATAGAAATCGATCTTCGAAAAATCTGTTCATATTCAAAATATAATTGACTTGAGAATATTATATTTCAATAAATAAATTGTTTATTTATCATATATGAATTGTAATCAATCAACTCTTCAATAGAAATGATTAAGTTTTATCTTAAACGTGGGTAGATCAATATGTTCACTTTCATCGCAAAACCTTACCAACACACATTCTTTTGATATAACTGATACAAACACGTTGTAAATAAAGAAAAAAAGCTTTTCACATGTGAACTGAGGAGAAGAGAAAGAAAAAAAAATTATCGTCACCATGTGACTCACTGACATTATCGTTTCATTTGCTTGCTTTAGTATAGTAATATAAAAAAAAAATGGAATTTTATAAATAAATATCCAAACAAAGAATATCACCATAAAAGAAGCAGGCAAAGGAGGAATTTTTTTCATATTTTTGTAAAGATATAAAAGACACATATTTTCATTATTCAGTACAAGAATAGGACAACACCATTAAATTCAAGTACAGCCAGCAGTATAGTATAGAAAATTTAGTTAAATGTGCCATTTGTTTCGATTTCTATGATGGTACTCATTTACTTCCATGCTCACATACATCTTGTTATAAATGTAATGAAAAATTATGTCACGATGACGCAGGTTATTTTCCAATGACGGATAATTAAATTACTTATTAATCGAGTAGCTGAAGCTGTTATTGAGGGTTTTAATTCATCATTATCGTTAAAAACAAAATATGATCATTGTTGTTAAACTTGCTCAAAACATTATTGTATAAGATGTTTAAAACTTAAGCATAATTTAAATCAATTTGAAATTTATGCCATCCATTTGATTATTAATGACAATATTAATTGGTGTTCGGTTTGTAAAGATACGGTTTGCAGTGATTGTTCTCTTTTTGAACATAAACAGCATTCATTTATTAATTTATTTGATTTAAAACAAAACATTCAATCATGAACCAAACAATTGAACACGATGAAAGAAAATATTGAAAAAATTAAAATGAATTTTGTTATCATCTATAAATATTTAGTTATAATTATTGAAAAGAAATTAATTTTCACTTTTATTATTATGATATTTATGTGCTCATATAATTTTAATCTATAATAAATTTTTTTTCTTCTTCAATATGGTTTATGTAATATTTTGATCATTAATTTTTAATTGATGCTATTGCTGCAATAGCATTATCGAATATATCTTTTTTGATAGAAACTTTTAATTTATTTTTCTTTATGATTTTTTGTACGTCCATATTAAATTAAATACGTCAAAGCTTGTGAACGGAAAATGTGTTATTTATGTTTAAGTAAACAAAACGACTAGAGAATAAATCGAGAAACTTGTCTCCCTTTGTTTTTCAAATAATGAACGATAAAAAAATTTAAAGCAATGATTCTTCTTATTGAAAAAAAATATAGATCAAAATGAGTAGGTTAGGACAACGATTAATATTTGTAGAACAGTCGAAAAGAAAAAAAAAGGAAGAACAAAATGATTCACTCTATACGTATTTCATTTTTTTTTGACTTTGTGATATAAACAAACATTAAAAAATTTATTTATCAGTCTCATTAACGAATAATTCGTCGTTTTAGAAATTTACTGATTATTCATAAAAGTCACTAAATTTATAATTATTTTGTTTAATAACCATTTCATTAATTTTTCTGTTTTTGAATTATATTCTGATTATGTAGCGTTAAATTATATTCTAAGACATTTTTTCCTTTCGCCCTTTCTACAGTCAACCAAACTCAACAGGAGAATATTGTTTTCATTATTTTGAATAGACAAAGTATTCTAACGCCAATTCTCCAATAAAAGTCATTTTAATTATATGAATATCTTTCATTAAGAAAAATAATTTATCAAATACACTACTATGAAAAAATTGATGAGCTGAAAAACTCTTAATATATGTTTATTATCCATTACAATTACTTTCAATCAGTATTCAGATCACTTCACTAGATTTTGAGTAACTATTAATAATGTAAAAACACCAACATAAAAATTTGTTATTTTTCAAGTAAAAGTAATAGTTTTATTAGAATTCAATCAATCTACTTAGATTACAATAATGAAGTTAATCTAGCTACTCATAGTTATTTGAAATTGTTATGTGTAAAAGCATAAAAATGATAAAATTGTTAGTTTTTGCATGTTAAATATTTTTAAAATGAAAGTTCTATTTTGAAAAAAATGTTTTGTTAATTGTTGATAAGATGAAAATTATGCAAAACCAGATAGCTTGTTCAACATATTGGTAAGACATTTTCTTCATATTCTCCAGGGACATTTCCTCCTGGAAAATAATTTCCAACCACCCACATGGTCCTATTATCACTTGTCAGTGCCCTACCAATACCTAATCTAGTTGTGTCTCTCCACATTACCTGCATGAAATGTCCAGTGTTATATGCGGCTGTAGGATTTGACCAATTATAATTTTCGATTTCATTGTACCAAAAGTCAACTGAAGCGGCACCTTCGAATATACAGAATTTTTAAATAAAAATAGAAAAATTCGACGATTGTCTACCTTTATCATTGAATACTTTTAAACTGGAGGCCTTGTATAAACATTCTCCCATATACTGACCGTTGAATGAAGCTCCACTATGTGTCATTACATTAGTAACAGCTAAATGCTCTGCATAACGTTGTGCTATATCATTCAATGCTGGATCTAATATAAGGGGAGGTGTACAATGTTCTGCACGATGAAAATTATGTTGATCTAATGCTTGTTGTCTAAATGTTTCGATACTTATTGGTGGATATGGTGCTTGTTTTTCTAAAATAATGTCAAATTTGAAATATTTAAGATAATAAAATGGTTACAAATAACTTATTTTTTAGTTCACTTACTAATACAAGATCCAGTTATAGAGCCCACGTCAAGTATCTGGAAATCTACTATAGTTAGCAGTTGACAGAATTTAGTAGACGCTACATAATACCATGCCATGCATGTTGCTGATGCATCACATCTACTCATGCAATCTTGGTATGTAGCAACATTGTTAATTGGTGGACCGGGATAATTAGTATAGTAAAAGGAGCCGTTTATTACTTCATTGCAGTGCGTTTCTTTCGCAGCTGGTCCTATAAAATAAAAATTCAAAGCAATAATTGAAAAGAGTCATATTCGTGTTGAGCTTTTCACAATTCTCAGAGTAAATATTATCTTTTTATATGATTCTTAGCAATGATACTGTAAAAACAAAGATCTTATCAAATTTTCTTTTGCTTATTCTATAGTTTTATCTTCGAATATAAAACCGAACTATTCTTTTAGAGAGTGATATCGAGAAAAAGCAAATACGATACATTTCTGTAGTTCACTTACCAAGACAATATCCACCCATCTTTGTGTTATCAGGATGTAACCTATCCACTGATGTTTGAAGCCAACAACTCTGACTGGAATTTTGGTATGACCATCCATAGCATTTACCATCCGCTTCACACAAATTCATACAATCTCGATATGTAGCAATATTATCTATGGATGGTGCAATATCACCATCATAATAAGAGCCTGATTTTATGTCTTTGCACTTGTTTAGTGTAGCGTTCGTTCCTGAAAAATAACGAATTTAAAATTAGAATAAACATATATTATCTACATGTTTCCAGACCTATTATTGGAATTACTGGTGGACGCGTTGTGGTAGTTAATGGTGGACGTGTTCTGGTAGTTACTGGTGGACGCGTTGTGGTAGTTACTGGTGGACCCGTTGTGGTAGTTAATGGTGGATATGGTGCTTGTTTTTCTAAAGTAATATCAAATTTGAAATATTTAAGATAATAAAATGGTTATAAATAACTTATTCTTTAGTTTACTTACTAATACAAGATCCACCTATAGCCAGGTTATCAATTACCCGTCCATATGCTGTAATTTGTAGCACACACATACTATAAGACGCTGCATAACTCCATGCCATGCATGTTGCTGATGCATCACATCTACTCATGCAATCTTGATATGTAGCCACTTGACTTATTACTGCGCCAGCATTTCCGTTGTAAGCGCCGCCGTTTATTACTTCAGTGCAGTGCGTTTCTTTCGCAGCTGGTCCTGTAAAAGAAAAATTAAAAACATTAATTCAAACAGTCATATTCGTGTTGAGCTTTTCACAATTTCTAGAGTGAATATTGCTTTCTTATATGATTCTTAATAATGGTACTGTAAAAACAAAGATCTTATCAAATTTTCTTTTGTTTATTCTATAGTTTTATCGGCGAATGTAAATTTGAACTATTCTTTTAGAAAGTAATATCAAAAAAAATAGCAGATGACAATCCATTTCTGTAGTTCACTTACCAAAACAAGTTCCGCCCGTATAGTATACAGAATAATATGATGGACCTATTGATGTATGAAGCCAACATTCCTTGGTGTAACTTAGATAATGCCATCCATAGCACTTACTATCCGTTTCACACAGATTCATACAATCTCGATATGTAGTCATATTATTTATGGCTGGTCCAATATCACCACCATAATACGTGTTTGAATTTATTTCTTTGCATTTGTTTGATGTAGCATCCGTTCCTGAAATATATTAAATTGAAAATTAGAATCAACATATCAAATAAATATTCAAATGAAAAAGTTATATTATAAATTAATGCCTTTATAGTCATGATTAGAATTAGTATGAATAATTAGATGAAGTTAAAAATTGGAAGCACACAAAAATGAACGATTATTTACTTTTTCTCCATTGTAAATTGTCATGACGATTTGATTTAATACGTTTTAGAACTTGTCGTAAATACAAAATTGACGCATCACGCTGATCATATGTACTGTCGGAATCTTCGAGAGAATATGATTGAGCAGTGTTTATTGATAAGAGAATTGTAATGACATAAATGCCACTTGATACTCTCATAATTTGAACCAATTTGTGCCTATATAAAATATAAATCAGAGAAATTATGTTGTTTTCATAGATACTTTTATCATATCCTTTTCTTTTCATCATAAGAATTAAAATATAGATATATAAAACTTTTATTTTCTGACCAAGAAACTAACACTATAGACTCAGCTGAAAGACAATAATCAATTGTAAATGATTATTGGCTTCATTGATACAATGTATTTATTTCTAGGTGAGTATTGTCTCAATGAAAAAGATTATTTTCAAATCTTTCGAACTACACACTTAGCAATTTGTAGGTAAATAGCATCTGTATAGATTTCTCAACCAAGAACAAAATTGAATTTGTGATATCGTCTTATAACAGAAGTCTGTATTAGTTATTTTATATATAAACAAACAAAAAAAAATAAAAAAATAACTTACTGTATCATACTTGAATATCGTCCAAATATTATGCACGGTTTGATTACAATAAAAAGTGAATAATAATACCACACAACAAAAACATAAATATTTATACATTTCTGAGCTACAGTGATTATTCAAGCATAAAAAATAAAAATATCGGTAATATGAACAAAATTACTTGTTTTTTTTATTCTTTTGTCTCTCTTACCAGTATTTACACTAACTGAATAAAAAAAATAAGGTCTGATTATTCACTTTCTATTCAGAGTCACGACAATCTCTTAATTGTCAACAATCTATCATTGTCAGTTTCTTTGATATAATCGATGAAGCATGATAATACAACGAAGAGACGACACTCGATTAGCTGTGTCTCTTTCTTCTTTTGTCAAAGAAAAAAAAAGGCGAAAACAACATGAACTTTTGAAAAGGATCAGTGGCGGTAAGATTATTTTTTCGCCCCCAAACATTTAGGAAAAAACTATGTGGTTAGAATCAGCATTAAATTCTGAACAAAACT
>CAJNOI010000077.1:0-20497 GCA_905250115.1 Adineta steineri | reverse complement strand
AAATTCAAACAATATAATATCATTCATATAGATAATCAAACATGACTTTTTTTTTTTGTACAGACTTATATTTGCTTAAGGAATTACAAGAATGTACTTATTTATCAACAGAACATCTTTTACACTATTGACCGAATAATAAAGAGAAAAACGTAGACTGTTAATGTGTGTATCCGTGCCTTAAAACTAATCAATTCACAATTGATAACATTCTATCAAATAACAGCATTTCTTGACCGCATCGTTGATCTGAACGATGTAATCATCGTTAGCAGCAAAATTTTGATGCACAATGGGAGGGATGATGTATGTGTCTCATCATCTTGGATTCATCTCCGATATCATCAGTCAATAGTAACGGCAAAAGTGCATGAAAGAACACAAAAATAGTCTGATAAATTCCATCATTTCTGTGCATCTATATATGTAAAATATATTTTTCTTTCTTTCTTGACTATCTCTCTTGTGTATACGGTAGTATAATGCAAGCATATATATATATATATATACTTTTGCTTTCTTTTGCACGCGTTGGCAGCAAAGTGAGAAATGCGAAAAAAGGAGAGTAAGGAAAGAAAAAAAAAAGAAGAAGAACTCTCCATTTTCTCTAACTATTTAATGTATATACGTATGTGCGTATTGTACAGTTATTTCTCTTCCTCGTCTTCGTATTATTCATTCTCATAATACTTTTGTATTGTCGTTTGTCTTTTGTAGTACGCAATTTACTAGTCAGACGCAAAAGAAAAACGGATAGAAACACAGAGAGAGAGAGAGAGAAAGGGAAGGAGAAAGGAAAAAAAGTAAGAAAAAATAATACGAAGAAGAGGAGGAGAAGGAAGAAGAATCAATAGAAACTAAGAGAACAAGAAAGACGAATACTGTATTGAACAATTTTTGTCTTCTTCAATAATAATATTAGTTAGTTTCTCCATGTTATTATAATCACGCAATCGTGCGTGACTTATTTTACTTACAAAATAATATATTTCAATTTGTTCATTTACAATTTATACAATTTCTATTAATGGCTACTATTATTAAAAAACCTACCAATAATATTTCTACTGATATTAATGGTACTATAAAAACTTCTATTACAAACGATGACAATATTATACCACTCAAACAATCTCATAATAATAAAGGTAAGTATTGAATATAAACAGAACGAACTGTCAATCATTTTCATGGACACTTCTATATATAGAAATTGACATTAATATGTTGTTAGAAGAAGAAAAAAAATATGACGACTTTATAATATAAAAATGAATTTATTTTAAATATTAAACAAAGCTAACATTATCTTTTTGACTTAATGCATCGTTTATAAAAAAAAACAATATAGCGGAAAAATATAAATCATTTTTTATCGTACTCTTCCTATTTGACTGTTCTTTGATCTTATGTATAAATTCGTTTTTCTGTTATACTAATCGATGATACTATTGAATAGACTTGCCTATTCGCTTTCTTTATTGATCACGTAACTCGAACAGATTCTGACCTTTTCTGTCTTATAGACCAGATAGTCTTCAATAACTCGTATATACACATCTGTTCATTGTTCATCATTAATCTTAGCACTCTTCAATCTTTTTCTTTCTCTCTCCCACTCTCTCTCTCTCGTTCTGCATATAGATATATATCAGCAACAGAGAGATGTTTCCATATTGATATACAACTGCGAGTAATGACACAATATTGATTGTTTATTGTTTATTTTTGCATATTTATGACTTTTCTTTATTATATATATGACATCTATATGTAAAAACTAACCTCGATCATTTTTTTCTTCTCAAGGAGAATAATTTGACAGACAATAATGAAAAAATAAGATATATATGGTTTCTTGTCTTTCAATAAAACTAAAAAACCTTGAAATGATGTGAGAGGGATACATTTTAATGTTGACAGCTATTAATTTCCTTATCGATCACTATGGATTTACCTATCATCATTGTACATAATAACGATCAAATTACCTAACAGATTGTCAATACCTCTATTCATCATATAACAGAATAGAAATAAGTCAATATATTTAGGCACCATCCTTTTATCTATGATAAGTTCATCGATTGATGAGTTATTATCCTTGGAATAATACATTAAGTTTCTCTAAATGCCTATTTAGAAAGTATCAATATTACAAGTTCTGATCCAATTATTGCATGCGATGCACTTCGTCAACAAAATGATGCACTTAGACAAGAACTTCATGATATACGACGCGTATGTATTTTATTATTTTTTTCTCTTCTATTGATTCATAATAGTAAATCATGACTTTGTTGGACATGCTCAATCGATATTGATAATATAATCATATGATGACATCGGTGCGATTTATACATCAAATCCTTAGCATGTTTGATAAGGACATGAAATGCATAAAGAGATATACTTGAAATAGATATGTCGATGACACAGATCTTTTCATGAATACCCTTGAGAGGAGAAAAAAAAAAGAAAAGAAAAATGCTTCAAATGAATGATAATTCTGTTGAAATGAAGCAGAAAAAAATTTCTATTCTAGTATTTATTATTCATGTCGGTTGTTTTAGGAAATGGATGAGATTACAGATCAATTTCGTACAGAAGATGCTGAAGAATTTAAACAATTACAAGCAGAACTTGAAGTGGCTGGTTTGTTTAATAGATAATTATAGTTTTTGATTTTACATATGTTTTATATATTTTCTAGCTAAAAATTGTCGAATTCTTCAATTTAAATTACGTAAAGCAGAAAAACGTAATGAAAATACTGAAGCTGAAAAAGATGTTTTAGAAGGTAAAATTTAGATTTATTTTGTTAGAAATTCTAAACAATTATTTTTTTTGTAATCTAAGACTTACATTATTTATTGATTTTGCATTAGGCAATACTATTTTATATATATACATAAAGTTGTTTTAACTATCATCTGAAAGATTGTTGTGATAATAAAAATTCTCAATGATATATAAACAGGATTAAAATTAATATCAAAAAAGAGTAATTATGATATGATCATCAGTCCTATTAGAAGAGGAGAAGAAAAAATAACGATTTGCAATTTTAAGTATTCATTCAATCTTTTTTAAAGATCAAATAGACTTTTGTATTTGATCTTTTTACATTAGTAATCTATACTAATCAAATCGATTATATATTAACCTTGACAAGTATTGATTGTTGACTTAAAACAACCAACAATCTATGAATTCGACCTTTACGTAATATAATTACAATATATTGTTCATATAATCAAATACGACTAGTTCTATATCAAAGGCTTCCTATAATATTTTGATACTCGAGAGAATCAAAATAAATAACTAATATACATCACCTTGTAGATCGAAATTTAATAGAGAACATATTTTAAATTCAAGTTTAGAACAAGAGAATAGTATTAGCTAAGTCAGATAGAAATCATAAATATGAATTAAGAAAAAGTATCGAATTCTACTACGAACAAGTAGTTTTTGTGATCCTTTAATTTAATTTTTTGTATGCGTGTTGTTTTTGATTCGTCATTAAAATGTTCTTTCTTAAACGATCATATTTCAGTTAGAAACAGACTCCGGATATATATACATCTAGATGCAACATAAGTTTGTTATTCTAACTGCTTTGATCCTCTACTGACATGTAAGCATACGAAAATTGATCATATATATATATTATTGAGAGTGATTTTGCACACATAGCTTAGCTGATACTCTTAAAGATAAAATCAATATTTCCTAATTATTTATTTATATGATAATTTAGAAAAAATTCAACAAATTATTCGCGATAATCATCGTGTTCGTGAATTAGATGAAGAATTACTTATTGCAAAAGAAGTTAGTGTTCGATTACATGGTGAACTTGAACGAAGTGAAGAATCAAGAATACTAACTGAACAACTTAATAATTCACTTAAACAAAATTTAGATACACTTAAAGAATCTCTTGATGAGAAATTAAGTCAAGTAAATGAACAAATAAAAAAAAAAGAATTTTCGAATTATTATTGTAAATCATTTTATTTAGAATACACATGATGATTATCAATCATGGCAAATATTTGTTTATTTTTATGAATCATTATTTCGTGAACATATTCTTATGGAAGAATTAACATGGTTAAATGCGAAAAATGCTAATTCAAAAAATTCTTCTAATACAAATAAAACTGATCTATCGGATTTAATGAATTCATATCAACAAAAAATTGTTATTCTTAATGATGAAATATATAATCTTAAAAATAATATGGATGAACGAGATAAAGAAATATCTCAATTACGTATACAATGTAAAATATTAAAACAACGTAGTCAAAGTGTTGATCGAAATTCAAATTCTTCATTGGATAATGAAAATAATATTAATAATCGATCAAAACGTGGTATGAGTGTTGATGGTGGAGGAAATTTACGTGAACAACTTGATGCATCATTCGATGAAATTCGTTTATTAAAAAATAAATTATTAAGATTAGAAGATGAATTAAATAATTCAGTTTTAGAAAAAGAAACATTATCAGTTAAACTTGATCAACAATCAAAACAAGGTCTTGATGATGTTATTAGTAAAGATTTACAAATATTTACAAACAAAATTGGTAAAAATTTATTTGATTTGAAATTAAAATTAACTATTTCTTCTATCTATATAGAAACTCTAACAACATATATTAAAGAAAATAAAACAGATGAAAAAGCTGTAACTGATTTACAACAATTATTACGTTCAACAAGATGGAGCAAAGAAATTACCGTATGTTTAACATTTATTCTTAAGTATAGCATTGAGAAGAAGATCTTTAAGAAGTAATATATATATATATATAAACAAACTTAATGATTAGATTTTGTAAAAACTTCTCAGAAATAATTCAAGGATTGTATTACTTCGAACAAAATTACACTATGTATTTCTCTGACAGGATATGCTGTGTATAATTACAATAACAAAAGATCATCATATGGAAAATCTTGTAAACTACCATAATAGAAACTATATAATATCTATAAAATATCTGGATGTCGTCAGTTGATATTATTTTGATTGATCTAAACAACATCTGGATAGAATTAACTCTGTCAATGCTATTGAGTACTCAATAAAATTATCAGTGCATTTCGATAAAATCCTAATTGTATTGTAATTGAAAAGTCTTTGAAGAATGTATATTCTACTTATTTATTAATGTATTCTTCTTAATGTAAAAAATACATTAGTTACTGGATGATATAGAATATAAATAATAGATATTACAACACATTGGAATGTCTGTCTTGAAAAGAAGATACATCTAGCTGTCTCGATATAGAATGCTAAATCATTATCAACTACCCACGTCAAATAGACAGAAGATAAGATCTTATATAAATTAGCCGTTGATTTAAAAAGATATTTTGGGAATCAAACAAAAACACATAAATATGTAAAATCTTAGTCTATCAAAATATTACATCATAACTGTTTTACATATTAAATTGATATTGATGACTCTTTTATTACGGTTATATGAGAAAAACTCTGAAAATAGTTTGTCTTAGAACACAAGTACATAATCATACGGTCTATATCACACATTAACTAGTATATATATATATACTTATTCTATGTATATAAAAAGCTGAATGACCGTAAGAATTCGATATCAGATTGACTTTCTGTCCTGGTTATAAGGTAAAAGCCAACTATAATCTGATCTGAGATCTTATCAACCAGACGAAATCTTACATCAGATCATACTACAAGATCTTGGATGCACTTTATTTATACTACAGACTTATTGTGATATTTCACAGCACGAATCTTTTTAATAGGATTTAGTATATGATATCTGAGACGACAATTTTCCGTCTGATTGTATTAGACTTACAATTGGTTTATCCGATCTGAGTAGTACGTCCTATATCATACAAAATCGTATAGAACGTTCTTTTTTTATTGTGAGAGTTTGATATATATATACATTTCAATAATTCCATTATATTTTATTTAGGACGAACAAGTTCCAAATCAATCAAATATTAGAAAAGCCACTCAACAAACATCTGAAACTGTTCAACAAGCTAAAGAACTTTTTGATCTTTTACAAAATAAACTTACGATTCTTGATAAGATTCGTTATCGTTTAACAAATTTAACTGTTGATGCAAATGATACATGTGGTTTATTAGAAGAACTTGATATAACAAAAAAGAATCTCGATGAAAAACAATTAAAACTTAATCGTTTACAAAAATCATTTGATAATCTTCAAAGTTCATCAAAACAAATTGAAGAACAATTACATACACATATTAATAGAAATCAAACATTAGAAAAAACACTTGAACATCAACGAATAGTTAATAATGAATTACAACAAGAAAATACACGTTTATCAACATTAAATGCAAAACAATTACAAGATTTAAAACATGTTGAACAATTACGTCAATCAATATTAACATTTGAAAAAAAACTCGATCAAAAACAAACACGTGTTAATGAATTATCATTGAAAGTTATTGAAAAAGAAGATATTATTGAAACAAAAGTTAAAGAATGTCAAAAACATCGATTAGAATTACGTGAATTAGAATCAAAATATCATACATTAGGAAAACAATTAGAAGAAGAAATTATAGCAATGACAAGAGAAATTGAAAAACTTAATGTAGAAAAAGAAATGCTTAGATTTGATTTGGAATCTTTACGATCAAATCAACAACATGTATGTTCTATCTTTGTAGTCTTGAGAGTGTAGGTGCGGGAGGATGTGGGTGATTGTGAGTGGGTGTGGGTGAATGAGTGTGAGTAGATGTGGGTTTGGATAAATCCTTTCTTTATTCAAGCCCACACCCAATAGGGACCTGCGGGGTCAACTTTTTTGACTCCGATTCCGGCTCCTTTGGAGTCATAATCGGGGTTTGAGGTACTTCGCAGCTCCCTATCACCCACTCCCACACCTACACCCTCAGGTTATAGCAAAATATATTCCTTACATTTGATTATTTATCTATAGGATCGTTCCGTACCATTAAAATCAACAATTGAAGACGAAATTACTCGTGTTAAATCTGAATGTCGTCAACAAATAATCGATAGTGAAATTGAATCTTATAAACTTCGTTTAAATCAATTGACTAATGAAAAAGATGATTATTTAAAAATAATAAAAGAACTTGAAAAGAAACTTAAAGAATTACAAAATAAATATGATGCTGATGAACAGTCATGGACACGACATAAAACTGATATATCTGATAAACAACGCAAAGTAAAATTTTCATATATATATATATATCTTTTTTTTAATTTTTATTATTCTAATTTCAAGTATGATGAAAGTATCAAAATGAAAACTGAATTACAAAATGCTGTTGATCGTCTTCGTCAGAAATTATATGATCTTGAAGTTCATTCACAAGAAAAACAAAATAAATATACTATTGATAAACAACAATGGGAAATTCAACGAGTTGAATTAACTGGAAAAATTAATGAAGTAAATAGAAATGAAATTGATATTTATACACGAAAAAAATCTTTTGTTTTTTTTAGTTGGAAGAACAATTATCTAAAGTAACAAAACGTCAACGTAAAGATCTTGAAACTGTTTGGAAAAAAGAACGAAATGATTTACAAAAACAACTACAAATATCTCAACAAACATTAAAAGATATGCAAAAACAAATAGCTAATAGAGAATCTCCTAGTCATTTAACTGAAAAAATAAATGTATTAATGACAGAAAATGAATTATTATTAAATAAAATTCGTGAACTTGAAAATATTGTTGACGATGTTCAATTACTTAAAACAGAAATGCAACGTTTACGTGATAAAAATTCTTCCGATTGGAATTATTGGCGAAAACAACAAAGTGATTTATATGCACAATTACGTCATCATCAATTTACTAAAGAGTCGATATTAAATAAATTTGATAAATTACAAAAACAGGTAGATTAACTATTAGACTAAACAAATCAACATAAATATAGGCGAATTAATTTAACCTTGTTTAAATTGAATATAGTCTATCCTTGATATTAGATTTTATTATAGGTAGAGAGAAAAAGAGTCTATCATAGATAATCGATATCTGCTTTATGTAACTAGAGTTTATCATTAAGAAAATGAAAATAGAAGCTTAGACATATGTAGGATAGATCATGTAACTGAAAATATTAATTTTACTAAGTATAGAGAGATATACATGAAACCCAAACGGCTTGGGTTTGGTACATGTCTGGGTATAGGTCAATTGTTATCGATTAGTTTCTGTATCTGTCTATCATTATTAGGTCTGTTTGTTAATTGTAATAATCCTATCTATGCAAAAAATACTATCAAGATTAAGTTCTATCACGTATATCTATTTGTTGAATATAAAATTATTTTTTTTCTTTAAATATTATAGATCAAATTTGGCGATGATAATGAACGTCATATTCGTGATATTAGTGTTGGCCCAATATCTCTGAATAGTTTTCATAATGAAATAACGACTAAAACAAGTTTATCCACATTCAGTCGTGAAACATTATGTGATGATATTGATCTTCCACATGGAACTATTGATGGACAAATAGTTAATACAAATGAAATTGCTGGTACTATTGATGATACAGGAGTATTAACAAAATCAATTCATGATAATTATAAACAAGAATTATTTAAGAAAACGTATTCTGCTCAAGAAAATACCGCTGCAAGCCTTGAAGAAGTATTTAATTATAGAATTATGTAAATAATATATATATGATACGTTTTTTTTTATAGATTGCAATGAAAATTGATCGTGTCGAAGATAATCTATTTTCTTATCGACGTTTTATGGATTTTATTCGAGCGTAAGTTTTAATTCAATTTAATAAAATCGACTAGTTTTATTTTTGTAGTAAATCGGAAAAAAGTGCATCCGTCGTACGTGATGATAGTTTTACGAATATTGTTAATCACACATCAAATACAACGAATAATAAACGATTAGCATCTGCTCCACCAGAAAATGCTAATCAAATATCACAACGTCGTTCTCGTTTTGATGATAATGCAAATACTAGTCATGAACATATTCCATCATCATCATCTAACGAGTATACATCAGTCAATTCCGTGATATCACCAACGACAAGTTCAAAAAATCGATTCTTTTCTTTAAGTCGTCGTTTTCGTTTTCGTACACAATCACCAGAGAAATCTCCAGCAACATCAGCTACTGTTCATTTTCTTGATCAAGATATTGATTTAGAAACAAAAGAACCAACAGTAAGAAAATCAGATAGACCATCAAAAGGAATATTGAAAACATTAAGACATCGATCACCATTCCGTTTTCGTTCGAAAGAGACTGTTATTATCGAACAAGATTCATCATCACCACCGCCACCATCTCCTCCTCCGCCACCGCCTCCACCTCCACCTCAATCAAAACCACCAGAAACAAAAGAAAATAAAGCAAAACTACCACCACCAGTTGCATCTAAACAGCGTGGTCGATTAGTTGAATTAAAAAAGACAACACCCAAAACATCAACAACAAATGGTACACCGAAAAAACTTGTGAATGTAACACCAATTGTTGATCCATCAAGTTCAACATTAGTACGACGTGCATCAGGATTAAAAGATCTCATACATAGATTTGAAGCAACACCATCAAAATCAAAACGAGCTACAACTGATAATCCGTCCTCAACAGAAACAAATCAAGATGATCAATCTTTAACTCATGATACTTCAAATGATGAACAACAACAGCAACAAACTTCAGCTAATAAATCAAAAACAATTGATATTCCTGATCTATTACAAAATGTTGAAAAAGAACCAATATCAACATCAACAAAACCAATTCTAAGACATTCAAATTCATGTAAACAAACAACATCATTTGATTCAATAGCAAGTATGGTTAGTGCAAGTGACTCTATAACTACAACGGGTAGTGCACGAAAACCTACATCAACAGCACGTCCTTTAATGCTTTCTGTTGTAAGTTAAATAAAAATTATAAACTTTTTTTCTTTTAAAATTAGTTTTTCTTTTTAGAATAAAGAAGAGTCAACGTAACAATGATTGTTTTTAATATTTATTAATTTTTTTTTCTATATTGTTTTTTTCTCTCGTTTTCTTTGTATCGGTTTTGAATATGTCATTTGTAAAAATTGATTTTGTGTTTGTTTTCTCTCATATATGATCAGAATTGTATGACAACTTGATAACAAAAAAAACGAATAAGAATCTTTTGACAAATAAAAAATATATACATTTGTATCAATCTTTATAATTTCGTTTATGAATTATGTATCGAAAAGAAAGATTTCTAAGGAATCACATTGTTATAGATCGAAAAGGCGCACGAATATCGGAACTCAGAAAAGATGGATATTAAGAAAATAAAGTGATAATGATGATAGAAACCTGGAGATAAAAAGGTTTTTTTACAGACACAGTTGTAGCTGCTAATTGTTACTTACTTGAGATAGACTAACTTCACATGACAAACTCACATCATTTCATCAAAATGTCTGAGATACCGGGGGACCTACCCTTGAGTATGAAAGACGTGGGCTGTATGTAAGCGTTAAGATGAAGAAAATAATATCTACACGCACTCATACTCTCGAGATATGATGTTGGACTTTTATATTTTCAGCTGTTTTCAAGATTATGATATTTTAAAGTACTGTAAGCTATTTTTTATGTTGATATGAGTAATCATATACCGCAAGGATTCAAAACATTCTTTTGCTTTCGTAAACGTAATCTCATCGTCTAGAGATTAATGTAGTTGTAACAGTAGTAATGTGTTGAAAAATGATAACTATTTAAACGTTAAAGATCACACATTTTTAGGTTTATAACACAAATTTAAGGCGATAATTGATTGCTTTTGTCAATCACAAAATTAGTGTTGAAATAACTGTCGTTATCTTTATGATGAACTTTGTGACGATGAAGTTCGAGTAACAAAATATGTCCGAAGAATTCTAGTATGTGGTTACCGACGCATGATTTATTATAACTTGCATAAAATAAATTTAAAGTTTATCTACAATGAATAAATACTCAACACGAATGTGTAGCTATAAGATATAAACGAAAGAAATAATATCTGTAAATGACAGTATATTTAAAAACAAAGCTAGATTCATTTTTCTTTGTGTGTTTATTTATATGTTAATTAAACAGTGTTTCTACAATTAGGCGCTGAAATATATAGTAAGTTTGTCAGTTTTAGTACATAGAAGTTAGTGTTTCACATTTAATTCTCGATCTGCGTCGGACATTCCAATCCATGGTTCATGTGATTTATAATAGTTCCATGGTTTGTCTACATTTAAATTATCAACTGATTTAATAGCAGTTTTCAAGTAGAATCCATTTTTTGATCCATACTTTGCTTCGGCATCCTTTAATGTACGAATAACCTTAACACAATGAACTTCTGTTGCTAGTTTCGTATGTAATGTTCGATCAACGACATATTCCCAATTACGTTTATCTTCTTCGATCTGATAATCATTGATTAAATGTTCATTAATTTTTGGTTGACGTTGACTGATATACATAACCAGAGATAAATAGAAGAAACAACAGAGAAGTCTTTTGACCGTGTTTTCATCTAAATATGGTTGAATTGTTCGAATGGCATTCATTCCCGTTAGGAGATGCAAGAGACCGAAGTCAAAATCGATTTGGTCAGGTTTATGTGTAGCACCATAGATATAGACACTCATGTCAAATAACTCTTCGATTGCCTTGTCAAGATCTGCCGGCATTTGCCATTCGTTATAGTATGCGAGAAGAAGAGATTCATTCTTTAATACACTATCAAATTGGGCTGGTTCATCTAAGGTTGGTGCATAATCTTCTGAACGTATCTCCTTCATAACTTGAAGAGCACCTTTTATTCCGTTTGCTGGAGGCTCTAATTTGGCAGGCGGTTTATATAAACTATCAACACATACGGCTGTCATAGTTAAGGCTTCACATGCTACCGGTCGACTGTTTAAGTCTATAGCGTAACTTATATGAATAATCGGATGAAGCAAACCACTAAGTGATGCATCAATGAGTGGTAGTCCATCTTTATCGTCAAGAAGCAATTTGAAGAATTCACCTTTCCAATCACCCTGCGTCGGTAGTTTTTTATTAAAGAAATCTCGATAAGCCATACAGAATCGTCGATCACTAAGAGAGTTACGCCAATTTTCATCAGTAATTTCGTGTGGTGATGGTTCATACTTTTCGGCGTAATTGCGCATAGTGTTTGTATAAATATCCATGAGTTGCTGATCACTGGCACCTAGTGATGCTAATGCACCGAGATGATGAGCACTATGCGAATGAAATTGGAGGTTGTTCCACAGAACTTGATTCTGTTCAAAATCAGTCTTCAGTAATGAATCGAGTGTGGTGTTTGTCATGATAGCGACGTTATAATAATAAAATATAAATATTTACTCGTTTGCCTAAATAATATATACCTTCATAGCTTTTTCATACAGTCACGATACAAATACTCGTTAGTTGTAATATGAAGATACAACATAATCCAATGCATTGATAGCTATACAGTTATTGAACAGATTCACTCAAAGAACGTTGGTTGTATATAAATAGATACTTCTATTCAACTCGTTTTTGCGTTCTTTACAATAAGAGGATTGTACTCCAAATACATGTAAGACGAAAAATGAAAGAATGATATTAAGTAAACGAGCCAATGGTTAGATAACAGATATATAGGCAGAAACAGAACAGAGATAAATATACATGTGACCATACCTATCTCATTATTACGTTCTACTAGGATACCAAAGAATACGTAAAAAAGAACAGCAAAAAATAATAAAGCGACTAAAATAAATCCTATTGATATGTATATTGGTTAATTATTAGAGAGTATAGGCATATATATATATCAATTAAAGACAACATCCACACCCTCATTTTATAAAAGCATGAGTGTGGATGTGCGTGTGAGTAGTGCATTTCTAATCAGTCCCACTCACACCCACACCCTCACAAACATAATGCGTTGTCTAATTTCAGCACGGCAATAACCTAATATTGTAGTGATCGATATTTTCTTCTTCTAAAACGATCCGAATGAATTTGTTATTGAAAATGAATCTAAATGAAAAATAATCGATCTTGTATATAACATAAAATCATATTAATTACACGCAACTTCGATAATACGTTTTAACTTTATTATGAAATTCAAGAATATATAAAAAGAATAAAAATTAGTCTTGTAAATTGCGAGTGTGCCATTGTTATTTTAAACAGGCATTGTTGGTTGATTTGCTGGTGGTGTTTGCGCAGCTATAGGTACAGCAACACGATAGAATGTACATGCCAAAAAACAATGAAGAAGAGTAAAAATAGTTGCAGCTAGATATATTGGCATTAACCAATAATAAAATCTAATTAGTAATAATATTATTTTCATTAATAATATGCCAATACAACAGCAGATAATACATATTATAGGTTTATTCATTAAGGGACTCATTTCCATTACCTCTAACGATATTTTCATCATACAACCACATAAAAACATGCAAAGTCCAACATAGAAAATTATGTTCGTATCGGATATCGTTTGAAGTAAAAAATAAGTTCCATAGCTTAAAAAATAACTGAATAAGCTCAGAAGGAAAATTCCAAAATGAAGACGTCTATAACTCCAATTTGATAAAATAATAAAACAACCAAAAGCAAACATAGCAAATATCATAAAAGTACTCACAGTAAATGTCCACATGAAGAAAGGTGCTTTAGACCAGTTAAGAACAAGAAATTTTAACATAAGTAATAGACGATAGAAAGGATTACGTCTTTGTTCTTGTGCTCGTCTAATTGGATCGGTTCCTTTTAAACTTGTTGGTAATTGGGAGAATTTTTTTTGTTGTTCGACTAATTGAATACTAGTAACAATAGATTGAATAAATGCGAGTCCAGGATTCATTGGTATTTGTTGTCCATCTGCTGTCAGTTGTAAAGTTTGATCAGCATTTGTTCTCTCAATTAAGTTATTAATTTTCATCTCACAACATTGATAAAAATGATTTTGAAGCAAAGCTTTGGGAAAATAAGTCTGACAAATGGTACATTTAATTGGTTGTGGAACACATAATTCAGTTGTTTGCTGATGTTCATTAAATTTTGAAAGAAGTACCAGTTGATCACAATCAGAACATCGTTGAGTTAAATATTGACATTGACTCTTTTCATGTAGTTCTAGTTTATCATACGAAAGAATTGCAGTACAACCAAATGAAGCATTCCTACAATGAATATTTAATCTACTTAATAATGATTGAACATATGGAGGACATCGACGTTCTTCAAATGGTTGACATCGAAATGGACATTTCTCTCTATTAACAGGGTTTTCACTCCACATACGAAGACATTTTTCACAAAATAAATGTTGACATGAAGCACATGAACGTGGTTTCCAGAGAAGATCTTGACAAATGGGACAGAAATATTCCTCAGGAACCAGTTCACTATTGACGATACGACCACGATCAATATTACCCTCATCCATTAATAAATTACTCATGTACACTCTTCACCTTATAAACAAACGAATGACGAGGAAGAAGCATTACATGTAGTTTTTATTTGATAAGAAGAAAAACAACCTGTACTTTTTTTTCTTGTCAAACGACGTTACGCTTCAAAATATTAGTCAGGCATTATTACTGGGGAAAAACCAAGTACTTCCTTTCAACGAAACTGATAAAAATAAGGATATATATGAAAATGACAAATGACTTTATGTACTATAGAAAAGAAATATGTATTACTAATATATTTTTGTAAAATCCAACTATGTACACACATATGAAAGTGATCATTTGTAGGTTTTATTTAGTAAACTTATCTGCGAATCGGTTGTTATAGTCAAAATTGGCGGGTGTGTTTGGATAGCTGAAGAACACAATAACCACATCCCACGTTCAATTTTTTTGCGGATACTATCATTAGTGGTAAGAAAATTATCAATATCTCAGATCCCCTATTACCATAATATAAGTCCGATTAGCACCAACTTGCAGTTCTGTATTAAGAAATCTTTGAATTTATAAGATATCCTCAAGAGCAATAATTATTCAACAGCATAAAACCAATGAACATATAACTCATAGCACAAATATGTTGTATTTTCTTTTTTCTTGCACATTATACATATTGTGTGAAAGTTATTTCGAATTATCCACATCCACTGTCAAAAAAAATGAAATATTGTTTTTGTTTGATTTATAATAGTCGAACTATTTTTTATTTTAATTGAAAGAAAAAAATACAAAAAAAAAAGTAAAAGGAAATTTTTATTTGATTCCAGCAAGTATCACAGAATATATTATCATGCGAGTTTGAGGAAATTTTACTGATGGTTAACTAAGTTAAAAAGATATAATTTTTATCATATCCGACGAATAACAAAATTTATTCTGCACGTGCATCAGTTATTTTTGGCAATTGTTGGTTGATATGAGGTGATGGTTGATTACCATTATTATTTGTTGGCAATTCAATAGAAGCAGATTGTTGAAGAAAATTATATCCTATAAATAAAATTTTGTACAATATATTATTATTAAAAAAGTAAAACAAAAAGTACCATTAACAATGATATCAGATAAAGCAGTTGAGTTTGGATATGGAATAGGTTCCCCATTCGAGCAGTCATATAGTTGTAATTGTACACAAAAACTATCCATGATGCCACCCGTGAAGTTAGTTTGTAATCTGATAATATCTAATGTCAAACTAAAAACAAAAATTCAAAACAAAAGAGATACATCAAAGTTTTAAATTTTTAAAGTTAGATAAGATTTTTATTTTGCTATTTAATTTAATTCTCGAACTCTATTCATTTCTGTGATATGAAATATTATATATTTCATAATCTAATGAAATTACAAGAGTAATTAAATATATAATTACGTGGAGGTATATTCATTAACATTGAATAATTTCGACTCAACAGGTTCACCTTGTTCATCTATAATTTTATATATTGGATGTATACGTGGTTCTTGTTCACTGCTAGTACAGATTACAGCTTTTAAACGTTTATTTTCCGGTAATGTACATTTATACAAGTCTGGAATCTTTGAAAAAAAACATACTAACGACATACATCGAACAACAGTTACATACTTTGCATGATACTTGTACTTGTACTTGTAACACGCATTGATTGGCATGTTGAGATGATGGAATACATGATAATGTATGGTGTATAATTTCTAGTTTATTTGGAGTGTAATCATAAGTTTCGATAGGACGAGAAGAACTGACTAGATTGACGAAAATATTATTACTAAACAGTATACTGCAATACATATTTATATTTTACCTGGTGTGAAAGCATTAGAACGAAATATACACTCTTGTTCTGGAACAAATTCTCCTTTATCTTTACTCCAATGAACCGGATAGAACGCAAGATATACAGTATGTATATTGAAACGTTTGGCGAATTCTTCATATGTTACATCTTCAAGCATTTGACTCATATTGTTTTCCATTGTACTTCCATCTGCTGTTAATCTTGCATACATTTCACGGTCAACTTTAGTCACATTACCTATATTAAAATGAATTCAAGGATAAATAAATATTACGAGATTACTAATATTTTAAAATATTTAGCGTATTTACCGTAAGGAGATTGTTGGATTTGAAATAGTTCATTAGACTTTTTATGTTTAATATGAAACATATCTTTTTCTACCTGGCAGATAGATAAATTTAATCTAATATTAAACGAGATAAAGTTTTAGGTATAATATTAGAAATTATATTTACGAAAAAAGGTCGCCAACAAAATCTGCATGATGTTTCAAATTAATAATCAGAGGATGTTGTACTTCGAATTCATTTCCAACAGTACGAACAAATGCATAAGGAGGATTATAAAACTTTCCATTTGGAGCTCGAAATTCAAGGTTACATTGAATTTTAGATTTCGTAAATCTCGACGAAGGCTAAAAAGAAACTTTTTGGAAAATAAAATATTATTAATGTATCAACTTACACCAAACCATAGAGTTGTATTACCTAGGCAATCTTTTAATTGTGTAAGTTCTGGTGTAATAATTCTGCGCCACAATTGACGTTTCGTATAGCAACGAAATATGTTCTGGATTGGATGCAGTATGAACATCAGTGGATAAAAAATATATGCGACTCCTGAAAAGAATAGAAGTAAATTTAGGAAAAGAATTATAATTTTTTTATAAGTTCAATATCTAAGATCTTATAATAAGTAGATTGAACTTATTCAAAACAAGATCATGATTATACCATTATAGAAAGGGAAAGTCGTTGTTGTATGAGATTGTTTAAGAACAACTGGCGGATTAACAGGACCATTAGAAACTTCTTCTGAGTTTTGTTCACTGTCATTTCTTTCTAAGTTAGCTGTTTGGTTGGCTATAGGATTGTAAACCTGATGCAAATTTTGAACTGGAACAGATCAAAGAAAATTTTTATAATAAAAAGTATGTAAACATTAATGATACTGACCATTTCCATTTGTTGTTGAATTCTGTTGTGAACTAGTATTTATGCCTTGTATCGGCGGTGGTAGTAATTCATGATAAGTGGCTATAATAAATAGAATAAGTTGTTTTATCGAATATTAAATATAATTAATTTCATATGCTATACATGATGAGTTTACTTTTGTTAATTTTCACAATTTCTATTTTTATAAATAAACTAGCAACGTCATCGAATCGAACTATTCAAGATAACGATCGATAAAAGTACATTTTTTTCGCTCTTTTAAAAAAATGTTTCTTATCTGAGATATACATCTTTAAAAAAATCTCAAGTATCGGACGTATCATCATGTCCATTGACGATGAAAGTAAATGTCTATGATATTTTTTAAGTTAATCTAATTATATCTAAAATCTATCGTTAAATGCTTGAGGAATAAATTGACACTTACTGACACCGGAGTTTATATTAATTTCATTATTATTATGATCAGACCTGCAAAAAGAATAAATGATATATATAAATATGTGCTTTGAAAACGAGAGAGAATAAATGCATACTTACATTACGTTTTCTTTAAATAAAAAACAACAAAATATTTTCAAGATGTGTAATGCTCCTCAGCATATATAAAGAATGTTTTTTTGATTCGACAAAACAAATATATTTTAAATTTTTTTTCTTTTTTCTTTTTGTTCTATTGTAACTATTGGCTCTCAACGGTATGTAATGTGTAAACATATAGAGCAGTGCAGAATAATAGGCCAAAAGATTATTTTACTTACACTGTACGTAACCATAAAAAAACTGTTGAGTCATCATTAACTTGCTGTCGTTTTCAGTCACTGTTTAGTGAGATGAAAACAAATACTCCGACGAAAGCACATCAATTTCGTAGCATGATTATGTATATATGAGTCATTAAGCAACAGAGTGTTTGAAGTAAAGAATGAAATACATAAACTTTTTCATTATTTATTTTACCCGTAATATTATATTGAAATTTTTGCGGCGAAAAAGCCATTAGAAATAAACAGTCGATTCAACAGCTGTTTTTGTCAAATAATACGTCGTTGTCGTCAATAATACAAATATCTAATGTTTTCGATAGATTTGAATTTTGAAGGTGTTCAATATTATCAAGTTTATAAAAACTTAATTTTAGAAATCAAGATTTTTTTTGCAAAAGAATCAGATCATTTTGATTCTATTTTTCTTAACGAATATCAGAACTTTAATTCGACACAAAGAATTAAGTTTTCTGTTGACATAATAAATATAGTCGTAGTATAATATTCAGTAGTCTAATATTCATTGCTGAGCTAGTCGATTAATACAACGATCTGGTATCAAAAAAAGAAAATATACAATACAACGTCAATTAATATCACTGAAGCTTCATAGAAAATAAATCAAAATCTACTGTAATACATCAGCCCTTTAATAACAATTGTATGTAATATCTCCTCAATACTACGCTAAAAAAACTACTAATCATACTAATCACACTATACGAAAACGCTGATAAAGACAATATTTAATTCTCTACTTACAATTATTTTTTACCATCATTTTTCTCTGCAAGATTATAAAAAGAAATTGTATGGATAATAATAAAAAACTATTTACAGTAACTTTCGAGAATATTGCTAACGTATTAATCAATCGACTGAAGTATCTCATAAGACTCAATGAATTAGAAAATAAAAATATTTACATAACATTAAACAAGAATAAAACTTCAGTGATTATTAATTATACAGTTACAACTACATAAAACAGTGAAGATTGTGTTTCCTTTTCTGTAATTTAGTAACATCATATTTTAGCAATAAAATCCTATAGTATCTACTTAATTCATAAGATAGATATGATAAAAAATAACGATTGATTAATTTATACATAAAAACAATGTTGCCGATTATCAGCGACATTTGTAAAACAATGCTTTATAGGAATAATTATTTTTCTTATATATCAACACATTACTCGTTTTTTATCGATTCTCGTGTAAGAAATCGATTTTTCGTAAATCTCAAGATTTACAATTATGTAAGCTGTCCTGTATTGAAGGTGGATGTGAGCGTGGATATATGAAAAGTACAGTTTCTTCTATGAGATCGACTTGAATCTGTACTCTATTTTTTTCTGAAAGCCTTATCACAGAAGAAAGGAATCAACTACTTTTTGCAAGTAAAACCATTTTCAATTCCTCTTCATACATTCATATTTCGATTATATTGGTATTAATTTGAGAAGTCACATCTACCTGCCTAGTTTTAAGTAGATAAAGAACATGAATGGATTTTCTGTTGGAAAAAGTTCATTAGTGGTTCACGAAAATCCAGTAGATGTTTAAACTTTTCAAATTTCGACGTAAAATATTTTTGATAAAACTTTAGAGAGAACTGAAGAAGTAAAAGAACATTTATTAGAATAATAAAGTATTCAAATTAAAGGTTTAGAACACTTGAAACGATCAGAAAGTAGTTTTTTTTGTCAAGAGATTCTATAATTATACAACAGCCATTTTACAGTTTTCTCCAAAGAACAAGAGATAAAATAGAGATGTTAGATTATTAGATAGGACTTAAATGACCTCACATAGACATGTCACTTACAGACCACTATTATTTCTTATTGAAGTAATATAAACATTTGCGTCAGTTCATATAAGGGGGTCTATGATTTTGATATACTTTTTATTTAATCATATAGAAAGCTAAGAAATTATAATTCATATAAGTTAAAAATTACATCGTAGAAAATGTACATCTTTTTATTACACTGTATTATGAATAATCTTCCTCAATATGATAACACTATAACAATATTACTATAAGCATAGTTTTCGGTATTTATATCTAAAAGAATAATTTTTGGTGAATATATCTATCATGATTTATTGTAGTCGAAATGATTCCATAATTATCATATGTCGTACTGTAGTATACATCTATAACAATCGAT
>CAJNOI010000076.1:404542-457379 GCA_905250115.1 Adineta steineri | reverse complement strand
TGAACAAAAATGATGAAATACGTAACCCGAAGAAAATTATCATCCTATAAAAAGAAAAAGAATCGAAACAAAATTTTAGTTGTAAGATTAATATCAAGATTAAAATGATAATGATACATATTGAATATTCGAGATTTCGTTTACATTTTAAAGTATTTTATTGGTAGTAAATTATACGAATTTTTATCAAATTAAAGAATACGAGATGTCACTATTGAACAATAGTTATAATCGAATAAATATATATTCAATTGAAATCTTTTTCTTTATTGAAATTATTTATTGGTTATCAAAAAAATCTCGTTTACATAGATCATTTAATATTTTCCAACCTTTTTCACCATCTTTTGTACGCATATCAGGTTTAAATCCAAAATCAGTATACATATTCACTGACTGTTTTTAATACTGCAGATACTAATGGTTTAGCTAACTTTTTTCCTTGATATTCTGGTATTATTGCGGAATTAACCACAAAATAAAGTCGTTCAGATAATAAATGATTATCTTTATGTTTTAAAAATTCTTTAACAAAAAGTTCATCAGCTTGTTCAACAGTATGAAATTCTCCAGCAGCTAACATTATAATTGAAATGAATATCCAGATGGAAGTGGATAGGATAATATTGAATCCATATTTTTTCTAGTCATTCTCATTTTTACATATTCAATTTCATTAGTTGATTGATGAAGATAACTGGCTGCCATATTACTTAAAATAAAATAAAATTGTAGTCTGATAAGATAAAAAATATAGCGATGAGTCTTATCATTTTATTTTCTGCGTTCTTTATAAAGTTATTCATCGAGTAGAGAAAAATTTTATAATGAATGGATTAAATTGTATTTGTTTTGAAATAGTAGATCCATATTATACAATATTTATTGTATAGATTTAATAAATGATATATAGTAAAATATTCTAAAGACTTATGAGAAGTGTTCACTTATGAGAAATATTATATATTTTATTACAGAATAAAGTGAATTTTCAGGAAATGGACTTCTTTACTTCTATCTACACACAGTATAAACAATAATCTAGTTTGTTTGTTTATGTCTCAACAATTTAATATGATAGATAGACGAAATACAATACAGTGTTTAGTTGTTTTTATTAATATTATTTTGTGAAAAAAGATGAATAAAGTCATTAAGATTAAGTTCATTTGGCAGAGCATCGATCGTATCTATCTCTTCATTTAATATGTGAAGAGTTTGAAATGCTTCATGAATTTCTTCTGAAAAATAAAGCTTATATCTATTTTATATTTTTATTCTCGTATGAAACGAACCCAATGTCATTTTTTCTCCATCTGTCATCTATAATATTATAGAACAAAATCGTTTATAAAAAGAATACTAATATGAACACTTACGAGATTTCGTATAAGTGAATGAATATTAATTTTTAAATGTTTTGATGATTTAAATTCATTAAAAATAGATTGAAGTATATCATTAGCTGATGTTTGATTAGTATTATTAGCAAAATGATTGTAATAAATTTGAATTGTTTCATCAAAATTAATTTTAATCTTATATGGATCAAGAATATGTTTCTTAAAACATTCTTCATCATATAATTCTTGAATTTGTCGTTCAGATATATAAATACCAAGTGCACGAGTAAAATCCGTAATTAAAGGTAAAGAAATAATTTGTTCAATTTTTAAATTACTTGCATCTTGTAATTGAATATAATAAAATAATGATTCAAGTTGTTTTAATTTCATATTTATTTCTATAGTTGAATTTTCTAGTCGTTTTTCCATAATTGACAAATCAAATTTCCATACAAATATACAATTATCTTTTTCACCACAAGAAATGAGAAGATTATGATTTGCTGTAACATCAAATGTTCGTATACCATTTGAATGAGCTAAAATCATATCGTATTCATTTTTATGACCTGTTCCTGGTAATTTCATTACACCAATTGCAGTTGATGTCCGAAAAGCAAGATATGATGTATCAAGAATATTTTCATAATCAACTGGCCAGATTTTAATCTGATGAAATGATGAAGGAATAGTTTGAAGAGTATGTCGACATTTATTTACAAGTATATCAAAAAATTTAATTCGTCCATTATTAATTGAACATAATAGATAATCAGTTTTTCCATCCATAGAATAGGATACAATAGAAGAAATATATGATGGATATTCAATAAGATTTATACAAGATTTTATTCCAAATGGTTGTTCTCGTTCATAATCAATATAATATTCAATAAGATTTCCATGATTATCAGATGAAAATAATTGTTGTTTTTTTGTAATTCGATCTTCTGTAAATAAAATTGCAGTAATATGACTAGAATGATCTATATAATGTCCATGATTATGATAAATATGAAATTTTTCTTTATCTTGAATATATAATGTAATTTCCTTGATGAAATAATTTAATAGTTTATTAGTCATTAATCAATCAATAAGCTTACTGAATCGAGACTAACAGCAGTAAGAAAAAGTGTATTTGGTGAAAATTCTAAGAATATTATAGATGATTGAGAATTATATAATGGACGATTGTCAATTGGATTATATGTAATAGCTATGAATGAAAAATATATTTCAAAGTATTCTTAGAGGAAAGATTTTCATACCATCATATAACCAAATTAAACCATTATCTAAACCAATAGCTAAATGTGAATATTTTTTATTAAGTGCTAATTTTGATATTCCAATACTAGTTGAAGTTGATATCAATTTATCAAGAAATAAAAAACGTCCTAAATAATATTAGAATAATGATTTTTAATGGTATTTATCATGCGTATACATACCTTCACCATGCCAAGCATGGAGATGTCCTGTGGAAGTACCTATATACAAAACTGGTAATAGTGGATTGAGACAAATATCTGTAATTTGACCCATCGGTGTTTTTTGTACAATTTTGACTAGAAATAATCTATTTCTATTATCATACATTCATATCGGCGCAACATACTCAATGAAAAATCTTGTTGTGTAACAACAATTGCCTTTAAATTAATATATTAATACATATAGTATATATATATAGATAATACATACGTGATTTGATTGACAAATGACTTCATTAAGTTGAAAAGATTTATTTTTATTATCAAGTTTATCTATTAATTTTTTCTCTTCATTTTGATTATCTTCGCTAATACCAATACCAATAATAGCACCAATATTTAATGATGCATATTGTTTAATAAAATGTAAATTGTAATCAAAAATAGTTATTTGTGATTGATTAGTTCCAATAATAATGTGATTATTAAACCATTCAATACATGTTATATTATGTTGTAAATCATGTAAACGTTTTATTATAGTTTTATCTGGTATATAAATTTGTTGTTCACTAGATGTTGTTATGTGTGTATGTTCGACTTCGAAAAAAATAGCTTTACCACTTGATGTTATTATTACTGCTTCACGTTTACCAGGAATCATATAACAAAAAATGATTGAATTAATTTGTTGACCAAGTTTTCGTTGAATATTACAATGAACTTCTAATTTAAAACGATCAGAATCTTTATTATGAACTAAAAATATATGTTTCGTACTTAATCTTATGCAATTAAATTTACTGTGAAATATAACAGAATCCATTCCAATACTACAAAAAATTGATCGATCTTCAATCATATTAAACCATGATTGACGTTCACAAATAACTGAAATTGTTGGTAAAACAATTGGACTAACATCAGTATTAGACCAACGCCAAAGAATAAGTTTTTGATCGGGTATTTCAGTTAATATACTAATCAATTTTCCATCACGTGATATACATATACGAATTATACCTGTTTCATGTATATTCGTTAAATATTTGATCGGTTTTAATGTATAAGTATTCCAAACAATTAAAAATGTTTCTGGTATTGATTCAGCCGTAACTAACCATTGTTTATCATATGAAACTGCTGCACTTTTAATGTTCGATATATGACCTTGTAAAAGATTTTGCGCTTTTCCACTTCCTGTACCTATAATACCAACATTTCCGGCTGCGTAGAAATATCTAGTTTTGCCACTGACAGATAGATTCAGTAATGGTACAGTGTCATTCATACCACTAATCCATTTGAGTGAAAGAGATGAAGGATTATTATTTGTTTGAACATCTTTTACGTTAGATAAAGCCATAAATTAATTTGATGAAGCAGAAGAATATAAGTAAATGCGCTAAATTATAGTTCAGAATAACAGATGGCGTTCATATCTGATGACATATTATTTTAATATAAAGAAATACTTGACAACATCAGAGGTTCCATCGAAACAGTATAGATTATGAAATTTTCATGATGACACAGTATTGCCATTATTCATCTTCCTTCCGCTCCCAGAAAATACCGTTGTTGTTCTTCCTTTTTTTCTTCCTTGCTTTTGATTTTTTATATATAATGTCGTGCATAATGATAATCTATCAGTTAGTTACATTTTCTTTTTAGTCTATTTTTAACTATCACTGTTAGTCATTTTATATTTTCTATGGTAAAAAATAAATGAAATGAACTAGAGAGATAAAGAAATACTTTTTTTCTACGTAGGGGCTACTTGATATATTACGAAAATTTCGTTCAACACCACAAGATGAACTTCGTATTTTACTTTTAGGTCTTGATAATGCTGGAAAGGTGAGAATTTTGCATGTCTGTATACATAAACACAAGAGATAATATCATTTTAGACAACATTACTAAAAGTTCTTGCTTCAGAAGATATTTCACATATTACACCTACACAAGGTTTTAATATCAAAAGTGTGCAATCAAGTGGTTTTAAGCTCAATGTTTGGGATATCGGTAAAAATATTTCACTCAATGTTATTTCTTTATGCAAAAATATATATCTTGTAAGGTGGTCAACGTAAAATTCGACAATATTGGCATCATTATTTTGCAAATACTGATGTTTTAGTAGGTTTCCTATTATTTTTTCTTCTCATCTTGTATATTTATGATTATAGATATATGTTATTGATAGTTCTGATCGAAAACGTTTTGATGAAACAAATCAAGTAGATTTTCATTAAGTATTTCATTATAAAATATTTCTTTTAGGAATTATCTGAGTTATTAGAAGAAGAAAAATTAAATGGTGTACCTTTATTAGTTTTTGCTAATAAACAAGATTTATTAAATGCTGCTAAAGCATCAGATATAACTGATGGTTTGTCATTACATCAAATACGTAATCGACCTTGGCAAATTCAAGGTTGTTCAGCATATACAAAAGAAGGTGTTAAAGTAAGGAAAATATTTTTTATAGTTGCTATTCATTTCTATTCTATGAATTTAGGAAGGTCTTGAATGGGTATCAAAAACAGTTGCTAGTAATAGAAATAAAAAATAAACACAACGAGTCTTAATATAAAAATATATCAGGCTATTGTTAATGTGTATTTTTTAAAAAATGTTCTTCTTCCTCAATGAAAATTTTATTTTTCTATGTTGTGGCTTTTTATGTTTGTGTTTAATAAAGTTTTTGAAACAATTCTATTTTAAAGGATCTTCGATGAAGCTTCAAAAAATGAATTTTACGCTGGATTAATATTGAGAGAAATTAGTTGAAGCATGTATAAAATAAAACTATAATATAAATATATGTTTGATTAGAAAATAAGAATAGATGATAAAGCTTGTCAAATAGAAGAAAAATGACTACGTATTATTTAATAATCAATGTATTTAGACTGAAAATAGATATAAATATACTTTCAAAAGATTTTTAATGTGTACGAAGGATGGGTGTGATTTTGGTTATGCATGTAGGTTTGAATGTATATACGAGCACTGGTGTTGATGAAGAGAGACTTATACTAATACCCACACCCTCACTAATTGTTACAAAACTTATTCTATCAAATAAATTTTAGACAACAATGATCTTTTGTAGCCACATGATTGAAAGTAATTGAATGAGTGCTTATAACATAAGTTATTAATCTTTTAAAATTGAAAAACAAGAATATTCAATAAAAAGTTTTGTCTTTTCATTTCATACAATATTCAAATAGAGCAATCATGCATAAAATTAGAACTACAGATATTTCAAACAACTAATGGGCTGTACAATTTTATTTTATATAATTTATTTATTCAAGTAACAAATGAACATAATTATGGCCTACACATACATATCTCGAAAAAATAATTTTTGAAATATTTTGGAAGTTGACGAATTTTCTCCAAACATATATAATTAATTTTTTCACAATTCAATCGTGTTGCTTTACGTGTAAATTTGTGCGTCACTCTTCTTAAAGATTTATAATCAATTGAAAGAGTAATATTAGATGGTAAATATGTTCTGGTGTCAATTAGAAATTGTTCAATATAATCATCATGAGTTGTTTCAAAATTGAGACTTTCTAAATGAGAATATTGAATAATTGAAAAAAATTTACGAATATTTTTTGATTTTCCACATTGTGGTTTTCCATTTCGAATAGTTAATCGTTTCAAAAGGGGAAATGATCGAGAGATGCGAACAAAAAATTCATGTTCAAAAGGGTGTTCGTCAAATAATGATATTTCACTAACACATGTAAATAAACCACCTGGAAAATTGTTCGCAATATTTGGATATATTCGGATTGTAAATGGGTATGAATAAATATGACAGTGACCTTTTCCTTCTTCAGAAAAATAATTAATACAAGAGCTAATTTGAATATCTGGAAAATATTCGAATGAATATTGAATATCTTCAAGCGATGGTAAATAAATTTGATCATTTAACAATATAGTTGAACAAATATTTAAATGAAGTTGCTCTAAATTTGACATTCGTTGTAACAGTGGTATAATTGTTCTATCATACGAATGCACTGTTGAAAAACAATATAATGAAAAACATCGTAAATTGTGTAATTTATTCTAAAAAGAAAGATCATATAGATGTTATTAACGTTGAATGAAAACATACTTGGTTTATCTTTAAGCGTGGGCGTACAAATCCATATTGTACATCAACATAAAAGGTTCAAAATTGATCGAAACGATCATCAAGTAAGTAAAGGCAATCAGTAAAAGAATCAACTTTGACATGTAGTTCTAATAAAGTTGAAGAAAACATAGATGGTGGTGAATATACGAATGCCATTCGTTGATCATAGAAAAGTAATGAATCAAACTTGAAATATCGTAAGTGGCTTAAAGTATTAAAAATATACGCGAACAAATGTGTATTAACATTCTTTGATGTATCTAGTTTATCAACAGATTTAATCACAAGTGATGAGATTTGATTTTTAAATCTTTGCATAAAAGTATTTTCTGTTAAAAATATAAATAAAAAATTTGATTTGAAAGAAATCTTTTCAATTATTATTTACTATCTTACCTTTCAAGAAACGTATATCATCGTCTCTTTCAATATTATATATACCAAGACCAAATAAATTCGGATAATTTCGAGGAAGTAAAATACGTTCTATCGATGATACTTCAATTTTTAGCCAATTGATTTTATAACTAATTGCAGGTAAAATTTGAGAACAAAATCGATGAAGAATTGAATCAGATAATCGAGAAATACTGTTAGATGACTAGTAAATATAGAATCATGTGCAATTTTAATACGTCGTTGATTAACACCAATGAGAGAATGAAGTATATGATGTTTTTCTAATTTTGTGAAAATAATCACAAGAATTTCATCAGGTAACTCATTCAATTCAATAGACGAATGTTCCATGTTGATATATACGTATATTTATTTCTATTCTAATTTATAATTCAATAATTACACATGTGTCTATTTATATTCAACTGTTCTATCTGTGACCGACGTCGTTCATAAAGATAATTATGCATTTTATTGTATAGTCTAATAATATCAATAGACAACGAATAAATGGCATTATGTCTTAATGAGATATGAATGACGTACAATATAAAGCGTTTTATTTTCTTTTCCACATTGATCACTCTTTGTACCATATTGAGATGATAAATTTTCTTTTTTTGATAGTATGTGTATACATACATACATACCATTTCTTAATATTTATTAGATTATCGAAAGAAAGGGTTATTGTATAAAAGATGAAACAAAAATTAATTTTTTCATTTACCGTAGAGGAAAATCATCCATTTAATTGCATTATTATAGTCTATATCATCTAAAAAGATCATTGAGAGAAAAACAGTACAAAATAACTTTTATCTGATTAATAAAAGAAAATATAATTCGATTTTCTTTCGTTGTTTTGAACAGAAAAGAAGATTTAATGTATAAAAAACAGTCGTTGGACAGCAGTCATGTCATGTTAAATCAAACTGATAATGACATTTTATAGAACTTTTTCTATATAATTGAATTGATTTTGGAATCTTACTTACACGACCTGGTCATTTTTGAGGGTGTGGGTGCAGGTATGGGTGTGTTTGTGGGCGTGAATGAAGGACAGACACTCAAACTCTCACACACACCCTCAAAATGCAATTCATCCGCATAATTGTCGCTGCACTAGAATAAAAGTTATGAAATTAATTTAATTTAAACTATATTAGCTGTAAAAATTACTAAATTCAAGTACAAGATTTCATTTTTTGTTTCGAATGTGCAATGCATTCTGATATCTAAGTTGTGGTACTCAATTGTGATTAAACCGAGACCTTCCACAGAATCATTCCAGTTAATAGTCTCGTTCATCTTAAGAAAAATTTTTATAAAATATTTTTTTGAAAAAAAATTGTTACTGTGCCGTTTTGTATTTCACTAAAAAACACTTTTGCAACATGGAATAATGGAACATTGATAGAATTTTACTATCATGATAGATTTTGTCATGAAATTCTATCAATGTTTCTAAGAATATAAAGTTTTTGTTCATTTTCTAAAAAAAAGATTTGAAAAAACTTTTATCAATATAAAAAAGCCTCACTTTTATTTTCTACTTGTCATTCTTATTTACAACTAAAACAATCCAAGTGTATTACCTAATTAAGAAATTCATAACAAATGGATGACTCTAATCATCATTATATTCAGATAATTTTGTAAATGCCATATGTCTGACGCAAGCATACTGAATAACACAGATCGTGATTAAAATGAGTGGACGATACGCTTCTCATAATATGCTTGAGGTAATTTCTTGACAGACAAATTCTTAGTGTCAAGAAAAGTATCTTTATCGAAATCATCACTGACGAAGCGGGCCTCGCACATAGTTGAGCTTAAGGCCAGTAAAGTCAAGATTTATACTAGCATCTCGTTACTAGCCATTGGTTTTGTTTATATTGAATGAGAGAATAAATATTGTGTTATAGTATTTATTTTGAAAAGGTGTTTTTAGCCGTTATATAGTCACTAGTAATAAAGAAGGAAGAGTAGCGAAAAAATATCGATTTTTTTACTTTCCATCGGAACAAATGCCTTGTATTTACAAAAAAATAGACAAAAGCGAAATGATTGACTTTGGAGGTTGACAGCATATCATGTCCTTCATTTAGCTTTGATAAAAGTATAGAATACGCCTCCTTGATACTTATATTTGCATGATGTGCAAAACGAATATTACTGATCTATCAATCGATAGCTTTTGTATGGATATGCTTATTGTAATCAAAATGTATAATAGCTATACACAAATCTTTCATAAAGAAAAAGAAAACAGATGGACATCCTTTCGAATAACTCCCCCCTCCTCCTTTTTGTCTTATCACATTTATCTTTCGCTTGTTCGTTTTCTTCCTTTTCGTATTCTGCTTTTTATGATATAGTCAGTCTTATCACAAACACGAAGGTAGACTCAACGTTATGATACAAGAATTATTCTGAACTGTGTTTGGAGACTCGAAGACGGAATAGAGTCTGAACCTTAAGCTCAGTAAAGTAGCAATAGGTATCCTTTTATTGTTATATTTATTCAATAAAAGATATATACACATTATTTATTTACATTATTCTTATTTCCGTTACAGTAGGGTCATTATGAAAGTAACTCATGTGTAACAAAAACGAAGGATACATAAAAAAAATCAAACTAATGAATATAAACAAAATGTTCAATCAATAAAATAATCTTACATTTATTAGCACTCGATGATCTACTTACAATGACTTTTTAAATAATATTGTAATTAGTAAGTTGATTTATATGAATTTGTATAACTATCTATGTATAATATTTTATAGACTCTTCATATGTACATAGATTTTTTTATTCAAGTCAATCAGATTGCAGCAAAGTTTAATCAGTAATATTTTATTTATATATTTTAATGACTTTTGATAATACTTTCATATTATCTCTATATCAAAACAATTATTGATACAATATAGAGTTAATATGTAACAATATGCTGTTCAATCATAGGTTGATTTAAATATGTTTTAATTTTAATAAAAAAAAAGTCTAATAACATACATAGACGAAGTTTATATTTTTTTGAAAAATAAATTATTCTAGAAAATAAAACTTCATTTTTCTCAAACTTTCTTTTCTTTCTTGAAGTAATATTGAAATAGTGACCTGATGCTATTTAAGTATAAATTGATGTTTTTCGACCATTATTTAGTCCATTTTAATGTTATGTTGGACAAATTATTGTGTTTACAACAAATAATCATGCTTTAATTGACAGGAATTTTCGATTTTAATTTTCTGTTTACTTCTATTGTATTAACTTTCTTTCATTATATTATACAGTATTTGTTTTTTCACTTAGAACGTCATTCGCAATAAATCGATTCTTTTAAGATTTCATTGTTATTATCATATTAATTGTACTTTTTTTTTATAACGATCAAAAAATTCTTTCTACGTTTGATTTATTCTATTGGTGAATGTAAAGAAAAGAAAGAAAGAAAGAGAAAAAAGTGCAACAAGTCTTTTTATGAATAAGAAACAAAACAGTCATTTTTAATTTTTACAAAACGAGAATATGTCAGACGATAAAAATAAATCTGGAGAAGTATTTGGTTTAACTGGAACAACAACTGGATCAAGTGGTGAACATTTATCAACTACTGGAGCTAGTGCGTTAGGTACTAGTGGAGGTAGTGGTGATATGGGAAATGAAAAATCTAAAGTTGATAAAGCAACTGCTGGTTTAGGATCAACAACAACAACAACAACAACAACAACAACAACAGCTGATACAGATCAAGGAACACGTTAAATGTAATAAAAGACTATACAGACAATTATTTTATTTTATTTTTAATCAAGCAACCATTTTCATGTTTTATTTACATAGAGGCTATATATAATTACCATAGAAACTGATTATATTTTACTTTATTTCTATGATGCGTTTATTCGTAAATATCAAACACACTATGTTTACAACAATATTCATATACATAATACATTAAACGTCTATATATACAAAATACGTTAAGTTTATTTATTTTTCTCTTATAAAACAAAACAATTTCAATTAATCATTGGACAAGCACCATCAGTCCACTAAAAGAAGAAAAAAGTTATTTGACTATGTTTTACATATATTATTTTATCTTACGGTTAAAAGATGTCGATGTTCAGCAAGTGCTACTGCTGATTGATAATCCTTTTGAAGATTATCATTTAATTGTATAACACGATCATTTGTTTCAGCTAAACGAGGATCATTACAAACGTGATAAAGATCTAAAATAAGAATATTTTACTTTTTAATAATGAATTTTGTCAAAGATTTTACCTCGAAGTAAACTCATTGTATTTAATTGAGCTGTATAATCAGGTATTGTTTGATTTATTGTTATTGCTGATTGAAGCATATTTGCACTTTCCTGATAACTATGCATTCGAAAGAACATATGACCAAGAACAATAAATGTATTTGCTAAAATTTTGTTTAAATCTTCGTTACTAGCAAGATTAGCTGAACGTCGAAAAAGTTCTCTATTTAAAAATAAAAAATAACAATTATTCTTTTCTTTTTTTCGTTTTCGAAATTTATATGTCATACTTTGCTTCATGTATACGAGTTTGTGTTAAATTCTGAAGACCATTTAATAAATTACCAATTGAATGAAGTATTGCGGATCTAATTGAAATATTAAAAGTTATTGTTTGATTATTAAATAAAAAATGACTTACTGAGTTGTATTTAATTCTATATTAATTTGTTGTAAAATTGGTACAAGATTTGCAATTTTTGATGTTCGTAAATAGATAATAATAAGATTAGCAAGAATAAAAAAACGAAATTCTTTATCGCCAGAAAACTATAGTATAAAAAAGAAAAGCATATATTATAGATGAATTTAAATAAATAATTTACTCGAGTTCGAAGAGCTGTTGCAAACTATAAGAAAAAATAAGATTCCGTTTATTTTTTTATAATCTGGATCGTTTACCTGTGCTTCGGCAGCTTCATTGAAATTTAATGATGTAGCATAAAAACCCTAAATACAAATTTCAATCTTAGTTTTTTTTAATTATCTTTTCATCTAATAAGTTTACTAATAATGCATGAACAGTTAATGATCGTTGAATTGCAATATTATTATTCATTGGATTTGATGCAGTATGAAGACGACATAATGTATTAATCTAATTCATTCATATTATTTAAAGACTATATTTCAATAAACTAGTACTTACTTCTTTAATAGCAACGGATTTATTACCATATATTAAATGACTTTGTATGCGACATTCGTAAAAAAGCATTTCAACAGCCATTAAAAATGGACTATGATCCATATTTTTAATTTGTTCAATTTGTGCTTGAGCTTTATCAGCATATTTAAGAGCTTTTTCTAATCGACCTGATAACATTGAATGAAAAACGGTTAACTAAGAGAAAAAGAAAATAAAAGTTTTCTATTTTTAATATGAATTTTTTTCGAAAAATAAACATACTAAATAAACAAGAACATTTAAATGATCACGTGATAACCATGTAAATTGTTCCAATGGATTTGTAATTATATAAGCTTCTAGAATAGAAGAAAACAACAATGAATGTATAAATATGAATAAAAGAAAGTGTATTATTACCTTCTTCTGGTCGACTTGCTAGATTTTGAATACTTTGTTGAAGTTGAATCAATGCATTTTTTGATGATTTAATCTATATAAGAAAGATAATCATTAATAAGTTTCATTTAGATTCTCTAGAATTAAACATACTTGACCAAGTCCAAAACAAGAACATGAGATATGTAAAACCAAATAAAAAATTCTTAATGTTTCAATATGTGAAAAATTGCCTTGTAATGAATTAATTCTATCTAAACATGGTTTTAATAAATTTTGTGCATCCATATAATCTTTTACTAATAATCGTAACTAAACATAAAATATTATTTTTATTTTTTTTATAAAGAACAAAGTTATTTTACCATAGCTTTAGTAAGTTGAAAAAGAATTTGACAAAATAAAGCATTGATTCTAGCTGAAAATTCTATTCCACGATCAATATAATAAAGTGCAGTATTATAATCTTCTTGTGAATGATATATACCAATTATTTGAAATATAATTCTACAATGCCAATAAGGTTGTTGAGATGATAGATCATATGCTTGTTGAAGTAATGTTATTGCTGATGCAAATTGATTTTGATTTGAATAAATTTTTGCTAATAAACAAAGACTTTCAAGTTTGATATCGTCGGGCATTTGTGCTAAATGACACTAATACAAAAAAACAAAAAATATTTATTTTATATCAATAAAATTATATTAACAAACAGCTTTATCAAGATGCATAGATGCCATATCAACATTTGTTGTATGTTGTGTATATAATCTTCCCAGAAATAAATGAATTTTAGCTTCAATTAATGGTGGTAATCTTATTGTTAGAATAGCTTGTAAACATTGTATTGCTAAACGATAATTTGGTGGTGTACTAGTTCGGAAATATTCAGCGGAGCCAAGTAAAGCTAAATAGACTGGATCAGCCATCTAAAACAAATCCTTATATATATATATATCAGATCTAACTAAATGCAGAAATAAATACGTATGTTTCATTCAATAAACAAAAAAAAAAGAGAAGCAGATTTGTTTTTTGTTTTTTGCATGCGCATAAAATTAAAAATAAATTGTTATTACACATAGAACTAAAGAATAAAGAAAAAAAGAGACTAGCCACAACAAACAAACGGGAATAGCGCATCACTCTTCTTTCTTTCTTTTTTTTTAAACACAAAAAATATTGCTTTTTTTTTGTTTGTTTGTTTGATAAAGTAAAAAGAAACACAGGGTTTAGTTAAAGAGAGATTTCCTAAATTGCACAGAAGAAGAAGAAAAAGAATGACAAAAAACACCGTAATATAGAAGTGAAGATGGTTTGGGTTTTATTGATAAGATTAATAAGGAATTGAATTTTGTTGATATTGTATATAATCATATAGACGTGTTCTTAAACTATGTGCACATCGATTAATTACTTCGTGCATATAACGACCAGCTTCTGCTTCACTTGAATCTGGTTTTAAACGAGCATTTAATTGTTCTAATGTATGACCACGAAAACATGGTAAACCTGTATCAAGCATTAGTGCAACAAGAGTAATAAAATCATGACGATATGGCCTAAAATAATAATAATATTATTTCATTAATAGAAAATTTTGAATTTACCTTAAAGCTAAATAACCTTTAATACATAATTCTTTAAACCATTGAAAAGCTGGAGCTGTTAAATCTCCCATAATAAGAATCATTTCAGCAGTTAATTTAATATCTGGTTCAAATCGCATATTTCCTCCCGGTGACGATTCAAACATAAAACCAAAATCTAATTAAGAAAAAAAAAGACAAATATAATAATCAAGAATTTTATAATAAACAAACCAATATGAACAATGTGTCCATCATCATCAATCCTAAAAATAAAATATAGAAATGATTGAAATAAGTTTATTCAAATACAAACATTATATTTCCATTATGACGATCTTTTATCTGAAGCATAAAAAGTGCTATTGAATATGCGGCCATACTCATAACAAAATTTCGACGTGCCTATAAAAATATTCGATAAAATTTTCTATCAAATTGATGATAATATAATATTACTTTTTGAAATTTAATTGAATCATCTTTTCCATAAACATGTCGAAAATAATCAAATAGACCAACTTCAGTATTTCTACCAATATCTTCGCGTGAACGAGAATTTGGTACACATTCAATAACACCACACTATGATAAATATTCAATATATATATTATTAAAATAATTAGTTATTAAAATGCTTACACCAGGGCTTGTAGCAATAACACGATATGTATATAGATATAATTCTAAACCTTCTTGTTCAAATATATTTTGAAAAAGACGCATTAATTGTAAAGCCAAAATATCCTTAATTAAAAAACGAATTTCTTTATATTTCAAAAGAACAAAAAAATAAATTATATTTAATTCTACCTGTCGAACATCATCACCAACTTTAAAAATAGCCATTTGAGAATATTGATTACTAAAATCTTGCATTAATTCATAATCAGGATCAGCACAATGTTCAACTTGTTCAATGCCAACAGTTTGTACACGAAATGTTGCTCGATATGGTGCTTTAGCCGCACTAAAAAATAAATTTTATTTTTCATAATAATAGATATATTTGTTTATAGAAATAAATCAATTTACCTTTGCATTGGTGCTCCACTTTCTGGTATTAAAGATGTAACGATTGCTTCAGGATTTGATGGAAGATAAACACCAGGTGGAACTTCACTACCAATTGAACGTAATTCTTGTAGACAAGCTATGAAGAAAAAGGAATTGAAGTCATAGTAAGAAATTTTCTTTTACCTTCTTTTCGTGAATTTCCTTTTGGATAAACTTTAATCGTATCGGAAACTTTTGTAAGACGATCCGAAAAAGCAAAAACACGTTCATAAAAATTCTTTGCATCAGGTGTAAAATCAAGTTCAATCTGTCGTGCAATGGGTTCTAATTTTGCTTGCATTTCATTATCAGGTGTATCTTCATTTTTAAATGTATTCGTTCGAATATTCCATATAAGTTGATGAGCTAATAAATTGGATTTTTTTGATAATGCCAATATTAAACGACGTACAAAACCCATCTAAAAATTAAAAAAGAAGAATTTCAATTAATAAAAAAATTGATTTTTTTCTTTATTATATACTTCATCATATCGAACAGCTTGTACTAATTGAGGAATGTATAGAATAAGTGCTTCAGATTTTGTTGTATATAACATTCGTGATGAGAATTGAATTGTATATGAATTTGCTACTTGATTAAGTCGTGCACTAGCAAAATAAGATAGTGCAGCGACAGGATTAATTGCAGCCCATGTTAGAATATGAGATGTCTAAAAAAAATAACATTAATAAATAAATTATTATTTGAAAGTATTTTTTTTGCTCTTTTACTTCGCATTGTCGATCATTATCCGAAGTTAATGTAAAGATACTAAGTGCTTCTGGTATATGACGAACTTGTAATGGATATGATCTAACTAAACGTTGTATTTCAAGACGTAATGATTCTTTTGGAATTCTAAAGAATTATTTATTTCTAAAATGAAATGTAATTAACAAAATTAACTTACGTATAATAAAGACTAATAGCTAAATCTGGTGAAATAAACCATGCTAAACGCCCATATTCTTGCCAAGCTTTATTCGATATTCCATTCAGATCATATAATTTCCAATTTGTATATGTTGATTGTGTATCTTGATCAAATTGAAGTTCTGGACGTCCCAAAGGATTATGAAATGTTTCTAAACGTTCGATTTCATATGCCTAAATAAATAAATATCGTTGTTAGTATAGAATTTTTATAAAAGAATTATTCAACTTACAATCAATGTTAGAAGAAGATTACGTTTTTTAAGTAAATCTCGAGATAATATTCGTGCATCAGTACTTTTCTCAGTATTTTTTGCTGATGTTGCTAAAATAAATGTTAAATATAAAGACTCTAATATAAAATATTTTATATATTTACCAGATTTTCGACTTATTGTTGATTGTCCACTAACACCTGTTGCAACTGCAGTATTACCAGCTAATGTATTTATCCATCCAGTTGTTCCACTTTTATTTGTACCATACAATGAGCTACCATCATTTACTTCATTATTAATTCCATTAGGTATTGAATTACTAACATCAACTAAAATAAACAAAAAGAAGAATCATATCATATTATTTTTTAATATTTAAACAAAAACTAACTTGTTACTGGTGAATCACTACAAAATTTCTTTTCTCCATGGACTAATGAAAAAAATCGAATTAGTGTTCGAATATCATTTCTTAATTCATTATGCGTTTGAGTCGGACAATGATGACGAACACTATTTGTAAAGAAAAACATTTATTTCATAAATAAAACGCATTTCTTGTTGTTTTTGTCTTACGTAAAATAATCAAATGCTGTATGATAGATTTTTTCTCGTAATAAATATTTACTAACACCATTAGCTAAATAATCACTTTGTACAAGATATAAAGCAAGATATAAAAATCGAAATCTAAGACCAACACCACCAACATGTCTTGTCATTGGTGCTTTAGGATTTTCTAATATTAATGAAAGAGATTTATGTAATAAATCAACAAGCATTTCCATTTCAATATCAGCTTTATGCATACAGAGATATATACGTTCTTCAATAAACTAAATAAATAAAAAGATTTAAATTTGAAATAGAAAAAAAAACAGATGATTTTGAAATAAATTACTTTTAAAAATATTCGATGTGGATTAACAGATGGTGGTTTAGGTTTTAATTCTTCTTTTTCGGATGGTGCAAGTGGTGATGGTTCGGGTTTATCAATTGAATAAAGACCATGACGATCGCTAATAATTTTTTCCCAAACTTTATAAATTTCTTTGACAATCTAGAATTTTAAATCATTTTTATTTAAATACATATAAAATATATATATTTACTAATAATTCAAGTTCAGGTCGACCAGTAATTGCCCAACACCAGCAATCAACTGCTCCTTCCATAACAGATGCAGTAAACATTTTTATTGGTAACCATACTATTGCATGAACCATATCTCGATCAAGTGCATTTTCTGGAATAAAAAATTCATAAAAAAATAATTTTTAATAAATCATTTTCATTATTTACCTTTTGGTGTATTAGGACCATTGAGTCCAGAACCAATAGCTGCAAAACGAAGTTCATGTTCATTATCTTCTAGAAAATAAAGATTCAAACAATTAGTTTTCAGTTTTATCAAGTATTTTATTCTACTAACCTGAATCATCAATATTATGAATTAACATTGCTGTTAATTTAAATAATCCATTTCGAAAATTACTATCGACTAAAACAAAAAATATTTTTCAAAATGATGATTTTCTTTGATAAATAAAAATCTCTTACAAATTGCAATTCGTTCTTCAAAATCTAACGCATTTCCTTTATCACTAACAGGTGCTACAATTGACATTCGACGACGACGTTGTTGTAATGATTTATATTTATCAAGTGAACTCAATCGTTTATAAATAGCTGTTTCCATTTGTTCTTTTATTTGAATTAATGCTACTCGATATTCATTCCTATCAAGTCCTTCAACCTAATCATAAAAAAAGAATAATTCATGTACTTTATTTTCTATTTAATAACTTACAAAACCAACTGCAGCATTTCTTTCACCTACTGATACCATATAATCAGCGAAATCAGTTCGATAATATAATTTACTTCCACCGGTTGCTGTCTATTATTAATTTAAAAACAAAAAATTAATTAATATGATAAATAATATTAAATTACATTCGCATCAGCTGCTTTTGAATAAGTACTTAAATATTCCCACATAACCTAAATTAGAAAGGAAATTATAAAAAATAATCCACTTATTAAAACTTACATGTAAGCCTTTATGTTGTCGAGCTGCATTTGAAGTCTTTTTTCCTTTTCCAAGTTTAATCATATATTGCTAAAATAATCAATATTAAGTTTTTTGTTTTTACAAAAATTTAATTCTTATTCTTACTTGAATACATGATTTAAGTAAAGTTGGTGACATCATTAATGCTTGTTCAATAAATGTTCGACCAAAATCCACAAATGCATTAAAGAGTTCCTATTAATATTTTAAATATGTATGATTATTTAAAGAAAAATTTTAATTCAATCAAACAAACCAATCGTTTTTCATGTGTATCAACAAATTGAATTGTATAATTTGTATCTGGTACACGATGATGTGCAGTTACTTTATGTAAATTATCTTCATTTAATGAATAGGATAGAATATTAATTATATTCATCAATGTTTCAATTATAACTGAACTACAGAATAAATGTGGAAAACTAGACAAAACAAAAATAATCAGTTTGATTTTTATATTTAGAAATAAATTCATACGCATTTTTCGATAATAATGAATGAAGATAGAGTTTAGCTTCATCGCGTACTTCAGCACGAACATGAGTTCGTTTAACCATAAAAAATTGACATTGTGTTTTAAGATTTTTATTTCTTTCAGGACTTTTTGGCTAAATTAATAAACATATATACATACATACAACAAATTTCTATAGAAGAAGTAGACAACTATTTAGAATCAATTTGTTTTTACTAGAAGACTAAGCAACTAAAAGAAAATCTCGAAATCAATCAACAAAATTGAGCAGCAAGAAGAGCTACTAAGACATTCTTATACAATGAGTCGTATACCAATTCGTACCAAATATGATTCCATTACCAGATTTTCAACAGGACTTTGTTGATCTTATAGAAAGTTCATATAAGATTGAATTATATTAAATCAGTCTTTTCTTTCTAATGAAAAACTCTCTTTTTTTCGTTAGATTTCATTGATTATTCAGGTCATCTACTATATATATTATCAATCTTACCATTTTCTTCATTTCTTCAACATATATTTCAAAACTTTTTCTTCCAACAGCTGTCATTAATGTCCATAAACCTTTAAAATATTTAAACTGAAGTATTTATTCTATTTTTGAATTTCTTTATACCATATTTATCTTTTAATAAACCAGGATCTTCAAGATATGAAAATATACATTGAAATGCTGATGGGATCATTGAATGACGAACTCTGAATAAATAAATGTATAAAAATATATACTTTTACTAATAAAATCTACCTATATGTTTCTAAATAATATACAGAAAGAGTATAAGCACTTTGTTCAAAACCAAATCTATCAATAAATGGTTTAGCTGATGGATAAGCAGAAAAAACTGTATTTAATTTTGATTTTAATTCATTATTATCTTCCTAAAAACGAATATATATAATTAATATTGTTTATGATTTATAAAATACTTTAGTAATCAGTTCGGGTTTCAATGGCATAGCTGATTTTAATGGTACATATGGACCTGTTTGTGCTACTAATGTTGGTGATTTTGTTGCAATTAATCGAACACAATCATGCCATTCTGATGGCCATGAACCTCGATCAGAATCAGCAAAACCAAATAGTACACAATAGAACCAAAAATGTTGAAATAAACGAAATACACGTTCAGATGGTTCAACAATAACCGATATACGACGCATAACAATAGCTATAACAGGTATCAACACGCCAAGACTACCTGCAGTATTCGATACCTAAATAAATATCAATAAGATACTAAAAGAAATTTCAATAAAACTTTACTTTAAGAGTATTTTTTGTTAATTTTTCACTAACATCTTTTGCTCGTAAACCAAGTTGAACAAATAACTCGAGAATACTAGTTAATAAATTCATTAATTCTACTGAACCTTGAATATTAGCAGCTACATTAGCTAATGCATTGATAACAGCATTTGATGCTTGTCTAAAAAGAAATGTTTTTTTTTCTTCAAATGATTTATTTAGTGATACATACTTATATTTAGTTGTATGTCGTCCTGTTGTTGTTAATGTATTTGTATTATCATAAACATGATAAGTTGAATCAATAATAATTTCTGTAAAAAGTCCAATAATTTCTTCATACGTTGTTTGTGGCTAAAATAAAATAAGAATAATAAAAACTTATTGTTGTTGTTGTTCGTGTTTTATTATTTAAAAGAAATAAAATGCAAAATGAATCAAGATTTTTATAGCTATTTAAAATGAATACCTCATTCGTTGAACAAAGTACATGATTAGAAATTTTTTTCGGAGGTTTTTTATCTTTTCTTTTTAGAAGTTTTTTTCGATCAAAAATAAATTCAACTGGTGTTTGAGTTAATTTTCTGAATGGTAATTTAAATTTTTGAATTAGAAATGGTCTACGAGTAGAAGATTTTATGAAAATGGAATTAACTAATGAAAAATATGATCGTTCAATTAGAAAATTAGATGAATCATTCTAAATAAGAACAACAATTGGAGAAAAACAAAATACATCAGGATACATACGAGACTTGAAATAAGCATACAACCAATTTGATTTATAATAAGAATATCAAGTGGTGATGGTGGATCACCAAGACGTTGTTGAAATCGTGCTAAAATTGATTGTTGAGTATGTTGAACATCTTTTAATGCTACTGCCATATGACCCAATGTAAGAATTGTATTATGAGATACTAATGATGTTTGTCTAAATTAATAAAAACAAAAATAAAATAGATATGGAATTTTATAAAATATGTAATTCATTTCAAGCTGTTTCAATTGAGAACGAACAATGTCAAGTGAATCGATTGTATTCAATATTTTAGACTCAGACGTAAGCGGTACAACGAAGATAATTTAACAAAAAGCGTATCGAAGAGTAAACGAGTGAAATCGTGCTAAATCTACCGAATATCCTAATCATTAATAGTAGTCATCTTTTTAACAATGAAACAGCTTGAAATATCAATAACACTTCAAAAGCAAACGGGCCATTGACATATTTTGTTCGGACAGGAAAAAAGAAGTGTGCAGTCTTAATTATAATTGAACGAAATATATTTATATATCAAAAATTCATATTCAAGCATTCACTATAAAACACAGCAGACAGAAAAAAAAGCCGAGAAAAATGAATAGAATGATATATTCTATTCATCATCTCACTTACAATAAACTTTCATATTTTTCTTTGTTAACACCGTGTCGTATTGACGAACGGCGTTTGAGTGCAGCTGCATCGAGTAGTACAATATTAAACATCCAATTCGAACTGAAAACGTCCATTTATGTATATATATAGAAATAATATGTGACAAAAAAAATAAACAAAAAGCATGCCAAACGTTTATATGTTATAAATTATTTTACCCCACTTCGAACTAATATACTATAAGCTATGAAACTATTTCTTAGAAAATACATACTTATCATTAACATGACCAGACGCAAGTCTTGCAGAAAGTTGAACAAGTAAAGCTTCAACACATTTTGGATTCGAATCCAGAGAAATAAATAATGATCTAAAAGAAATTATTTAGAACATACAACGTTTTCTTCTTTTATTTAACTAACTTGCAAAGTCCTTCAATTGCAGCATCACGTAATTTTTCAAATATTTGAAATGCTCGATATTCTTTGAAAGTTTTTGCTTGTTCATTAAAAAAAAATCCACGTTCTTGTCCATCAATTTTCAAACTCGTATGACGATATAATTTATAAAGCAGTGGTGATGGTTCAGTTAAAAAATCACATAATGCTCGTATAACATATGTTGCTAATGATTTATGTTTTTCTGCTAATCGACTTAATACCTAAAAAATATTTATATATTAAAAAAAACAATAATATATATCTTTTTTTATTACTTCTAATGATGTTACTAATAATGGTATTTGTGCTGCCAATAATTTAATACTTAAAGATTCTTGACTAAATTTTTCTGCACATTTTGTACATAACTTTTCTGCTTCTAAATTATCAGACAAAAAAAACGATTACGATAAAATATTTTAAAAAAGAAAGAATTTGTTTGATTAAAATTAATAAAAGAAAACATTTAAAAAATCAAACGAAGAAATATTGACAAGTTGTTGTGAATATTTTCATCCAATCAGTTCCAAACACTTTTCAAAATTTCTTCGTTTGTTTTTATTTTCTTTTCCGAATAAAATTAACCGTAATATGATTATAAACGTGCTTAAACAACATATACCACCACGTCTTTTATCTGATATTTAACAAAAAAACAAGATGATTAAAAGAAAAAGAAAGCATTAGAAATTAAAAAGAAGAAGAATGATTCAATAATATATTGCCAATATACGTACTGAGTAATCCTGTCATGTGTCTAGGAAGACCTAAGAGTAGTGATTAGTAGGAAATATGTGCAAGGAAAACAAAAGGGTAGGTTTATCTAATTGACATTCTCAAATAATCTACTAGAATTATTGTTCAAATTGTTTACCTATTTCATCATCACATGATAGACAAAGTAATTCAAGTGCTGCTGCATCTGCATCAACACGTGTTCGATAACGATGTGGAATTTTTTCATATTCATCATTATCTAAATCAAGTAATTTTAATGATATCAATTGTTGTACAAATAAATATGTTGATTTTGTTATTGAAGTTATTCGTTCTAAAAATAAAAAATTTCAATATTAAATCGATTATTTTTTAGTTTGTCTTGGATATTTAGTAGAAAATTATCTAGTAATATTAGTGTATTTAATATTACACGTACCCAAATAGTATTTTTTTTTATTACTTTGTTCTAAATAAGTTTACTTCCCTCCTGTACGAAATGAAATCAACTAGGACAATAATATCTAATATTTAACTTACCATTAAATCTTTCAAGTAATTCAAGATTATCACGAAATAATTTTATTATACATAATATAAGTAAATCACCGAAATATGTATAAGGAAAATGACGTGTTGGAGATTTTGACTAAATATAAATAAATTAAATAAAAAATTTTTTCTACTCGAATAAATAAATACATACACTTGGTGTACATATATTTGTTCGACTGATTGAATCATATTCAACAACTGCTACTTTATCCAAATATTTAACAACACGATTATCAATTAATTTTAATGTCTAAAATTTAATTTAATTTATTTTAGAAATTTATATATTAAATTTATTTTACTTCATGTAAATGTTCCAATATAGGTACAGTAACACAAACATGAAATCGATTGGAATTGATATGTGATGAAGAAATGATTCGACGACGATAAGTTGAACCAGAAACGGAAAAGAATAGGGTATTTATTGGAATATCATCATCAAACATTGGCATATCATTACTATCTACCGAACTAGAACAAAAAAACAAATCTTTTTCAATAGTCTAGTTTATTTTTAGGATGTCACGAGTCACATGATAACAAATCAAAACAAAATCTCATATTCGTTTATATTTAGTAGTTATTGACTTTTTAATACCAAGAAGTATTGAGAGCGTCTAAGAGTCACGATGTCTATCGGGAAGGATGTCCTGTATATTATTAGAAACAACTCAAAGATAACATTGAATTTCCGTTAAGAAAAAAAAGCTGAAAACTATGATTACAGTGACATAATAATAACCATTTGTTACAACAAGTTCAAATTTTAGTAAGTCTATAATCAGGATACTTTAAAATCAAAATAGTAGTAAATCTCTTAGGATTTGTTTTTATTCAATACTCTATATAATCTAATAAAATTCTTCTTATCAAATAAGAATCATCAAACAGTTATTGTATTTTTTTGTAAAGATTATAAAATCAATATTAAATATGTTTGTTTTTCCTCGAATACAAAACAAAAAGAAGTAGGTTTATCTGATGTGTGATGATCGAGAAGAAAATTGATTCTATATGACATTGTTCTTTTTTTTTCATTTATTCCCTTGAGAACAATATGATGAATGATTTTGAAATATGTTGAATATATCAAAGTTAAATCTATTTTATCTTTGATTTTGTAATAAATTACTTACGAAAGTGATCGATATGTTGATGTTAGATGATTATATACTGTTGAATAATCTTGTTGTTCACCAGTTGATAAAATATGATTTGTATTTGAATGTGATAATTGTTGTATGTTATCACTTGTTGATGATAGAACATTCTTTGTTAGAACTTTTGGTATTATTGGACGAAATGATATGGTAGGACTTTTAAGATTTGTTGATGAATTTTCTGTTGATGTTATTTGTTCAATATAAATTGAATGTGTAGAAGGTATAAAATTTACTGGATATAATTGTGACATTAAACTTTGATCAGTTATGGATATTCTATAGATAAGATTTAGACATTCTGATAGAAAGAAAGTATTCAATATATAGCTTACCTTCCAATTGCTCGAAGTGCTCCGAATAAAAATGGTACTTCAAATCGATAAATCGATTGATATCTCTCTAGAAAAATAAAGTTTTTTTCATCTTTCATAAATATATTTTACCTTTTGAATGTTCATGTGCTGCTTTACGTAAACCTTCGACTATCTGTCGAATAATTTCCGCGACGAGAAACATTATCTAATTAAAAATTAGATTTAAGAAAAGAAATATAATTCATTGGTTTTGTTTTTACTTTATCTCTCATCTTTGACGTATCTGAAGTAGCTGCTAATTCAGTTAAAGCTGTATGAAGACAAAAACTAAATACTTCAGCAGGCGGTAAAGCTATTTAAAGAAAAAAGAAGATTAATTCCATAACTAAAAATAATCTTTTACCATGTTTATAATTAAATGATGCTACTTCATAATATTTTGCTGTAGGTATTTTTTGATAGAATTCAATTAAAACTTGAACAATATCTTCTCGAATCTTAAATATAAAATAATATTATTTTTTTTTATTAAAAACAAAATTTTTCATACTTTGCATCTATCTGAAAGTTCGACAGCTAAATATGCTAATGAAATAATAACATTTTCTAAACGTTGATCAATTATCAATTTTTGTACTGATTGTAAACGATCACGAATTTGTTTTAATAATGAATTAAGTAGAAAAGATGCACGCTAAAAAAATAAGGATTTGTTCTTTTTTTTATGAATAATTATTAGTTAAAAAATACTTTATTATAAGTTAGTAATTGATCAGGATCATTCGATCTTGAAATTGATCGAACAAATGATAAAAGTGTATTCAGATGATTGGATTCGAGTAACATTATTAATTATGTCAGTTTTAACTGATATATTGATAAACGAAATATACGCATCTTATTGAACATCTTTATTCATTCTTTATTTATTGTTTCCTTTTTTTTCTTCTTTCATTCTATCTTATCTATGATTGAATTTTTTCTTTCACAAATCATATCATTTTCTTAAAGAATAAGCATATTTCATCATCAACTTGTGACATCTATGTTAAAAAGTTAGAATAATTGATATCCCAACAACTGTCACTGATAAGAATAATTATAAAAAATGACATATTAATTAAACATATTGTAAACATCTTTTATTCTCGTAAATGTATTTATCCTATTTAATAATAGAAATATTATCGTTGATTCAATAGTTATGAATTGTTGAAAAAAAAGAAAGAAAGGATATCTATTTTCTAAAACCGGAAGAAAATGTATCATAAAAGAAGAACTTATTTTTAATCGACTACTTATTTCTCAATGACATTTTCCTGTGGTGCTATAGCTCTACATGTTTCGCGTTATTGAAGCTTCACAACAAGACGTCTTAATTCTAAGAAAAAGAAAATAAGCGAAGAAAAACATATTAAGACCCGTTTTTTATGTCTATTTCTTTTATGTAGAGTATATTATTATTTTTTTTTTGAATTCATTTTTTTAGTTTTTAATGAGTAAATTACTCTTGTGTATATACGGGAAATCATATATTTTTCACACAAATTTATTTCGTGATCAAAATCAATTATCTTTTCGAGAAAGAGAAAGGCTAAGTGCACTTCTTCAATTTACATTCTATTATTAACAAAATAAAAAATAATGATTTTGTTCATAAGTAGTTTTCTCATTATATATGAAAATTTATTTTTTTAAATGTAACAAGAATCAAAAAGTCATTTGTACTACATTGACTCTATAATTAGCCATATTTTCCCATGAGGAATTTGACAGGAACGACTGATGATAAGTGTCATTTGCTATAGTTAAATATTACATCTTAACTGACGTTGTTTTTTTTTGATCGGCTAAGAAATAGTTCACTTGTATTTTGGTCACAAAACTCATAATTGATAATGCCTTCTAGGTAAATACTAATATTGTTTATATTAGATTTTAAGTTACAGAATCCTATGTGATAACAACAACAACAACAACAACAACATGAGATAGTTCTTTATTTTATTCCAAAACTGTTCATGTTATTGTAAAATAACAAACGAATAATGACATGAAACACGCACATCAGTGTCAACAGAAAATGCCCTTCTTTTTTTTCTATTGTATGTTTATGAAATGTCAGCACAATTATTTAGGACCACGAATGCAAACGAACGTGCATTGTTCAGTAAAAGAAAAAACGATTACATTGATCAAAAGAGGCAGTCACAGAAACAGAGAGAGAGAGAGAAGAAGAAGAGATAGAAGAGGAAAAGTTGAGAAAAAAAAGTCGATGACTACGCAAACGACAATAAAGATTGGAACCAAAAGAAATAAGCATGACGTGTATATATTTCGAACCTGTCTGTCATCGATGAATATTACTAACATTTTACCAGAAAGAAGAGAGTGAAAGAGAGCGGGGGTAGAACAAAGCGCCTTGAGGCGGAAATCATGGATGGCACGGAGAGAAAAAGTGTGTAGCAATGATAGCCGAAGAAAAAAAAGGAGACATTCTCTCTTTTTTTCTCTTATCGACATAGTCAACCTATGTATGTATACAATTATATATATATGTGTGTGTATATATTATATATATATATATATAAACGTCATGAGTTTATCAAGTTACATAGATGTACATCTCGATTTTTTAGGTCACATATGTATAACTAAACTAATCTATTAAGCATTTTCTGATATATGTATTATGATATGATCTTCTAAAATATCATTACTAAGTCTGTTTTTCTTCTTATGTTATTGTACATATTTGCTTTTGTTTTCTAGAAAAAATAAAAGATGTTATATCGTAATGAGGTCAAAGTTAAATCTCCTATATCAATCTTTATTTAATGTTATTCATTAGTTTTAATAGGAGTCAATATATATATTTCTTATCAATTAAATATTATCAATGCGTTCTACCTCAAATTCTCTTACCATTACACGATCTTTCATACGTCCACATCGTATTTATTCAAGCATAATATCAAATACAACACTAACACCATCAACAACAACAAGTATATCATTAACAGCATCAGTAATACAAACCATTGTTGAGCAACCAAGTGATATTTATGATTCAAGTATAACAAAACCATTTGCATTGGTTTGTTTATTTATTGGATCTGTTGGAAATTCATTATCATTTATTGTTTTTACTCAAAAACAATTACGTCGATATTCTACATTTCGTTATTTAGCTTATTTATCAATTATTGATCTTATTGTATTATATTTAGGTTTAGGAAATATTATTTTACGTGATTATTTTTTATTTGATATACGAGTACAAAATTTATTTCTCTGTAAATTTCATACATTTTTTACATATGTAACAACACAATTATCATCATGGATATTAACGATTGTTTCAATTGATCGTGCTATTGCATGTACAGTTATACAATTAAATAAACGTATATGTCGACCAAAATCAGCCGATCAAATCTTTTTTGGTATGTGTATAATTGCTTGTTTAATGAATAGTCATATTTTATTATTTATGGGTTCAAAACGTACATTAAATCATTTATCTATTGAAAATACATCATTAGAACAAACTATTATTGTATGTACTCATAATACATCAAGTACTTATTTTAAATTCTTTGAAAAACCTTATAATATAATTGATCTTTTATCCTATGTACTTATTCCATTCATTATAATGACAATATGTGCTAGTATAATAGCCTATCGTCTATTTTTTTCATTCAGTCATACAACAATGCATATAGCAATTAAAGGTAAAACCCGTAATGGAACACGACGTGCAAAGCAAATATCTTATATGTTATTAATATTAAATTTAGTATTTGTTATATTATTAACACCTGTTGTTCTTGGTCAAATATTTCAAGAACTTAACGAAGAACATCGTTATCGTTTGTATAATTCTATAACATTATTAATGTCATATTCTAACCATGCATTAAATTTTGTTCTCTATGGAATAGCATCACCACAATTTCGTTTAACATTAAGACAATTATTAGGTCTTGGAAATACTGAAGTATTACAAAGACGTTTACAAACATACGGTTACTATACTTCAACAGGTTTTTAAAGTTTATTATATAACAAAAAAAATAATAAATAAATTTTCACAAAAAAAAAGTTTATGATAGAATACGAATTTTTTTTTCTAATGTTACTGGTGGTTGTAAATAATCTCGACAAATTGAATTTAATGCTTCAAGTGCTATTTGTGCATGTAGACGTACTATATCATCTTTATCAGTTTTATAAAGATGATTAATTAATTGATAAAATGATGGTAGTTCACTGCCGAGTACTGTTAACCATGTTGATTGCTCAAGTGATTGACATAGAAGTTCACAAACAAGAATTGATGCACGTCGTACATCACAAGATTCAAATATTGATAGATAACTCTTTAAAGCAATTAAGATCTAATGAAGAAAAGTAATAAAGATTTATGTTTTTTTTTTTAGAAAATATTTTACTTCAGAAAGATCTTTTGAAAGTGAATATTTTAGAACAGTACATAGTTGACCAAGATTTGATAATGCACTTGCACGATATATATCATCATCGATTTGTCTTGAAGCATTTAGGAATGTATTGATTAATAACGATGAATATTTTGTTGACATATCACCTTGAAAATAATAAACTTTAGTAAGTCATCGTCAACAACAGCGCAACATGAGGCGTATTCACCTTCAGTTTGTATTAGACAAAAAATTGAGTAGAGACTTAACTTTAACCATCTATGTTATTATTATCATCTTTTCTTTCATGTCACTAGTTGATATGAAATTATATCCATGATTAGAAAACGTAGAGATATTCTCACTGTCATAGTTTGTCATTTAGAAAACTAATTATCTGTAAAGTAATCTCATATCAAATCTGCCAGAAGATTTTCTATATTTTAATTAAATTCTTACCTAGTATTCGACATGTTTTAACTAGAATTTCTCCAACTTTTAATTTATCTTCTAATTTTCGATTTTTATTTATATATTCATTACAAAGTTTTGGTAAAATTTCATCTGTATATTGATTTGCTAATACACAAAGAACATTAATAGCTGCTAAATATTCATAGGAATCTTCTGCATGCAAATGTTGTTGAAAATGTTTTAATAAACTTAAATTTTTATCTTGAATTTTTAATAATGTTTCTTTATCGGATCGTTCAATTAAACGTCGAAATAATATTAAACCATGTGCTCGTATTGGTATACTTGGATCGGATAAACAAGCAAAAGCATTTTCATATGTTTCAGCACGTAAATCACGTTCATTATTTATTTCTTCTATTAATAAATTTGATTTGATTTCATTGGAAATTTCTTTAACAGCACCAAATGTTACGAAAGCCATTGATAATTCATGAGCTAATTGACATAGTTCAGTATTTGAATGATTCTGTTCAATCCATACGAATGATGAATAAAGTGAAGCAAGAATTTGTTTATTCTCAGATGATAACTTAAAAATATAATAATAATAATAACATATTTATGGATACAAAAAAATTTACTTGATCATAATGTGTTATTAATAATGATGCAATAGTAAAAATAATTTGTAATGCTTCATTATCAGATGATAGATCTTCCTCTTCTTCTTCACCATCATCTTCATCGGTTGTTTTAATCAAAAATTTATTTTTTGATTTTTCTTGAGATGTTTTGGTTATTTTTTCAAGAATAATCTAGAATAAATTTGAATATTATTGCAAAAAAAAACTTCGTTTGTTTTTTTTCTAATAGGATAGATGGTTATTCATTTCCATGCATTAAGTAATGAACACTTAGCTGTTTATTTACTGTGAATCTCTCTAAGTGAGTAGCTCTTTCATTCTAAGCACTATTCAATAACTATAAAAGAGTATCTCTTTTAAGAATTAATACTGTAGATTGATTTTAATTTTAAATTAGAAATTATTTCTGATGTAGATAAAAGTAAAATCAATTATTTAGAAATCAGTTATGATAAATGGATATTTAATAAAGTTTAATACTGGTATACTCTATCATATCTTAAAAATAGTTTTGTTATGATAGCTATTTTTAGATATGCTCATAGAAATTGTATATTACTATATTGAATAACTCTGTTTCCTTTAAAAATGTCATTTCTATTTATAATTTCTTCATAAATATAGGGTAATCAAAGCTTAGCTTATAATAAGAGATTTAAATAGCCTATCCTTTAATTATAATTAAATTTATATCAATATTACTGCTACATGATAATTAACATGTAGAGTTTCTATACGGATATTCCTTCTGAATATATTCTTGATTTATACCTGAATAACTTTAATTGTATCATCAACATTTTTAATGAATATATCAATATGTTCTGTTAAATATTCCATAATATATTTTAAGATTTCCATAATTTTTAATTGTTTTATATTTGTTTGTTTTTCATTTTCTGTCCAAATAAATGATTGATTTAAATTTTTATCTGTTACTAATAATTGTAATAAATGAAGAAAGAATTTAACAACCAATCTTTCGTTATTTTCAATAGAAAATAATAATTTAATTATTAATTGACAAAATATTTCTAATGAATATTCCGAAGTTTTTTCAAGAATTAAATTAAAATTTGATGAATCATTTGGAAGAAATTTTAATGAAAAAAAATTCATATGAAATAAAAATTTTTCAAAATAATCAATACATATTTCCATATCAATCGATGAGAATAGAATTGTTAAAATATTAAAAAATTTTATTTTTAATACTGATAATGATTGTTCTAATGCAAGATAAATATTAATAAATTCTTTTAAATAATTTTCATATAAATAAATTCGTATTTGTTCATATGAATTTATACTTATTAAATTATATAAATCATCTATAAATAAATTCAATTGTTCTTCTGTACATATTTGTTCACTTAAAGGATTTTGACATGAGATTAAAGGTTGAAATAAATTGGAGAAAATTTCCTTTTCAATTACTTTTGGATATTTTTTAAATAATTGATTTATTGATATACATATTATAGGCATATAACGTTTATCATGAATAAGTTCAATTAATTGAAATTTAATACGTTGAATATATTCTTCAGGTTGAATATCTTTCGGACATGTTGAAAGTATTTGTGACATTGAGGTATATAAACGATCATTCGGTGTTGTTGAATCAAAAATTGTTTGAAATATTTGACGTATACCATGATTATTTGGGTGAATTAATATTGATGTTAAAATATCTCCACAACGTTTTTTAAGCCAACTAGGACTATTAATTGTTGTTGATAATAATCGATTTAAGAGCATAACTTGTTGTATGAATAGATTGGAAAAATTTGTTTGAAGATAAAGAAGATTTTCGGATGAAAATTCTATTTGAGAATATTTTAAATTTGGTGAATAAAGTAATTGTAAATGACTTAGAATAATTTCTAATAAATGATAAGTACATAAACGTTGTGTAATATAAGAATTTATATTTGTAGTTTTTATCCATTTCATAAAACAATTTAATGTTTCATGAAGATAAAACATTCGATCATGATGTGTTAAATTTGTTTTAAGTTTTAGAAAATGAATTGATGTAATAGAATTTTTGAGATAATTTTCTATGGATAAATAAATACCTTCATCAAAATAAAGAACTAAACCAAGAAAAATAACAAATGATAATGAACGAGAAAGTATCGATTCATCTTGAATACTAAATAATGGAATATGTGATGAAAGATGTGTTTGTTCATATGAAAGAAGTTTTTCAAGAAGAGTTAAATGAATTTGTAAATAACGATAATATGCTGGTTGATCATTGTTTAGTGATATGTTTAAATCAAGTGAAGTACTAGTTTCTAGAAAACGTTCACAAGCATTGGAAAAGATTAGATTAATAGTTAAAATTTGTTGTTGTTCTTCGTCTTGAGCAGAAACTACAAAGAGAAAAATTCATTAAATTGAAGAATTTTTAATTTAGTTTACTTTTTACTGTTGATATTGGTTTCATTAAATCATCTAAAAGTGATAATACTTGACGATGATCGAATGCCATTTTAACTTATATGTGAATCTAATAAGAACTAATAGTTAATGTTAAAAATAATAGTTTCAATGATCGTTGATCATTTATAGAAATCAGATATTAATAATTCGTGGATTTCCAAAACAGTCCATTTAGAATCTATGTACATTTAGTGAGGACGCCACATACCTACACACTTTTTTTTTGACAATTCTTGAGTGTGAGGGTGTGAATAAAAAGATAAATGCACATTCACACTCACCCTTCCTATACGCGGAAGTCCTCAAAAAAATTGCTTAGAATATTCATAGTTGTCTGAGTGCATATTTATAAACAGACATGGTTGTGAATGTTGATTTCTTCAGAATATATGTAAATTATTCCAAAATTTTACTCTCTTATATTACACATATCATTTGTAAGATGTCACAGAATGAATAATCGGTAAAAGATAATGGAAAGTTTACTAACTGTATATATTAGCAATTAACTCTCGATAGAAATGAATACTCAATCATATCGAATATGTTAACATCTTAAATAAATGTTAGAAAAAGACTCATTAAATTCAAAATTTTTTAGTTATATTTGAACAATAAAAGTGAAATTAAGAATCTTGACGAACGGTTGCTTATTAATTTATAATAAAAATTTAATGAAAATTATATTTTCAGTTGTTCACCAATTGTAAAGATATTCAGCGTTAGACGGCGTATGACTAATGTCAAAATAGGAGTAGTATGGAACAACTGATTAACTACCTCCTCCACAACCACCTCCACCACCACAACCGCCTCCACCACCACAACTGCTGCCACCACCATGATGACCGCCTCCTTCACCACCGTGATGACCGCCTCCTCCATCGTGATGTTGGTGATGACCACTTCCTCCATCGTGATGATGATGATGACCACCGATCGGATTTGAAGAACCGTATGAATATGGAGCATATTCAGGTTGTGGACGTGAAGACGGGCTAGAATTCCTTCTTTTATGTTGTGGACGTGGAGACTCGCGAGAGCCTCTTCTCTTGTGATGTGGAGATTTGAGATGATCGCGAAGCCAACTAAACATTTTCTTGTTTTATTTGATGTGAATAATAATAACGATACGTTTTATATATTGATGAAGACTAACTATGCGGGATTTGATCACGTCATTATACGCTTCATTGTTTCTTATTGCATTAAATAAAATATACAATAAGTAATGACGTTATTATTCACGTGTTGTACAGATAACGTACAGAAATAGGGCGATAAAGATTCATTTTTGTTTACTTATCCAGTCATATTCATTAATGAATACAATCTCATTAGAATGCAAAACAAGAAGCTTATTCTTGCGTGAATGCGTCCTACATTTGACTGTCAACATGACCGATTAAACCTATTTTATCGTGAAACTTCTTTTCCTTCTAAACAATCTGTAATATTAATAATTAAGAAAAAACTCATATTCGAATATGATGCATCGATGAGTCAACGTCTCTGAAGATAGTCACACAAAGAAGAAAAAAGAATCATAACTTATCATTTTGAAACATGCCTCTAGATTCTTCTACTGTATAGCTTGCAAATCAATATTATTGAAATATACAAGTACCATCAGAGATTAGTTTCATATGACCTACTATCAATAAAAAGCTTAATTATAATAACAATTGTTTGTGATGTCTTATTTTAATAATACACTTTTCTTTTATTACCCAAAAAAACTAGTTATGTAGTCAAATATGACAAATTTCAGTGCTACTTTATTTATTATGAAATAATAGTACAACGAATTTTAACTAACAAAACAGTATATTCTCGATGAAGAAAAACGGCGAAAACAGTCATGTAGAAGGGTGTGGGTGCTAGATGAACACAGTATCCACAACCACAGTCACACCTACACCCCAATCTAGCTGTGCTAAAATCTGAAAATACCGCTAAAAATCTTCTGACAAATTCATAATAATCTTGAAAATTTGCAGAAATCTTTCGAATCGTTTTTGTAGTCCTAGTCTATGAAATTCTTTTAGACCTAATGGAAGACATCTTCCAGAAGCTCCAAGTGATAGACATATTAGAAGCCCATGGGGACTGTTAATATGAGGGAAGGGGTTACTTCAATTCTAACGTCGTTTAATGCATAAAAAATGAGAAAAAAGAGGATTATCACAACCAGATATATGTAGTAGTAACCCAGGTAGTGTGAAACCAGCATCATATTCAATTTTCTGAAATTTCAGAAGATCAGATCTCGTAGTGAAAAGTCTGGTCGCAAAACAAGATATGATTTTTGGAAAAATACAAGTTCTGATTCACAAAGCTTGATTTCATACTGTGAATCTATACGATACTTCTATATTTTTTGTAAAAATAAGATATTTCGAACATTTCGACTTCTTTCCATTATTTTAATTATCTTCAGCTTTTGTTTCTAAGAATACTCATTTTTTGCGGCATGGTATGGATCAGTACCGAGAGTTATTTGCGAAATTATAAACCAGTCTGGTCGGTAAACTGATCGATTGAAATGACATGTTATACTGAAGAAATTCTGATGAAACAGATCAAAAACCAGTGAAAGAATCTCAAACTCTTTTGTAAAACAATTTTTATAGAAAAATGGACCCACATATGAGATACACCTATGGACAAAACTCTATTCTCTCTCTTTATTTGTGTGCTATCATAATTTGTATAAAACTTTATACCAAGTAGAGATATAACTTGAGAGTTGTAACTTTGTACAAAATTTATTGCCGGGTAGAGATATAACCTGAGAGTTTTAGTGTATTGTAATCTGCATACCATACTGAAATAAAACTCTCAAGTCATATCTCTACTCGACAATAAATTTTATACAAAGTATGCTTGCAGAGAAACAAAGAAAGGAAAGATTTTTGTGTGAGGGTGTACTTTCGGGGAGCATGTATACAATATGCAACAAAAACCATCTTTTTAAAGTAAATCTCACAACAAATAATTAAATAACCTGTGCTTTGTCCCCTTTTTATCAACTCTACCAGAAATTAATGCGGTATCTTAGTTTTTTATGGCCAGAAACACAATCGACAAAGAAGGCTTTTGAAAAATCCAACCCATAAAATTCCCATGTCTAGAGCAGTGATCCTACTCCGCAATATTGAATATTCCAGGATTCAGTTTTGCCCCGGAATCGATTCTGGTGCGGAACTGATTCCTGAAATATTCAACAATGTGGTATAGAATGTATTCTCCGGTGAAAAGCTTTGCTTTTTCGCAAGTGAAGTACGTAACTCTGTCGCATTTTCCTTCTGATTTCGAGAGAAAGTTACCTGATTCTTTTCCTAATTTTGTAAGAAAAGTCTCCTGATCAACTCCTGTCTTTTGATAAAAAAAACCCTGATTTTTAAGATTTCGATTTGGCAATCCTGCTCTTCACAGTTATCTCCTTATCTTGTGACGTTAGCTAACCCAGTTAATATCGACGTCGTTTTCCTTTCATCAATATATCTGTTGAGAATACTCGAAAACAGTAACAATTCAAAAAAAAAGCGGGACATATGAATGAATAAAGTAGTAGAGCGCAATTGAGAAGGGAAATACGCAATGAATAGAAAACGCTCGTTGAGGGAACTTGCTGTACCTTCGGGTGATCTTTGCCTGAGAAACCTGAAACTTTGTTTTCATACTACAACTTGTTTGATTCACTATCTGGAGTCTAAGTGCGATCGCCTTTCTCGCCCAAGCATGAGCACTAATGATGTCATCTGTCTTGTTATTATGCACAGGATTTTTTCCTACTTACTCCAATTGTCGTTAGTTGGATATTTCCAATCTCTATATAATCTCTCATTCTTGTCGACTAGATAAAATCGCGTATCTATAAAGAAGGAAGACTAGAGTGAAAGGTAGTCTTCAGAAACGTCGTGAATGGCAGACAAATTCGAAGTACCCGTAGTCGATGGCACAATAGCAGCGCAAGCCGCACTCGAACAAAAGAATGAAATCGTCGCACTTAATGATACAGACGGCTCATGGAAGTTGGATTTAGGTAAGGGTTTTCACACGCAATGGGAACAGATTACAGCATTATTAACTACCAGTTTGGATGAAGATGCTGTTGAGGCCTCTAGTCACGGTGGTAATTCATCGATAAATGATGCGGCTGATATAACAGAAGAAAAAGTTTTCATCATTAGTCTTCTGGGTAATACATCAAGTGGTAAAAGTTTTATAACGCGATGCTTACTCAGTGACTCGGAAGACACTGATTTGGTCAATGGTCCAGTGTGTATCGATGAAGCAGAGAAAAAAGGTGCCACAACAACCAACATAAATTGTTACTTGAAAAAGTTCACGAACAATCAAAAGACTATTGTCTTGGACTATGAAGGTGAAAAGGGTTCTGGATTTCCCTTGCTACAGTTTGCTCAGCAACGTCTTGCACGTGTGTCACGAACTGCAGAAAAGGCACAACAGCGTCGACAAGCCGTCACGGATTATTTCCCCAAACTCGCCTATATCCTCAGTAACGTCGTCATTCTCATAGGCAATGATGATCTGGCGTCCACTGATTATTTGACTCGTTGTCGTGAGTTTGCCTTGAAAGCAAATGATGGAGTCAATCATATGGTCAATCCACCAATGCTCATTATTATTCAAAACAAAGGATCTGTAGTTCAATCGCAGAATTACGAAGAGATCACCAAAAAATTCTTTGATATCCACGGACAGGAGGCAGCTGTTTTGGAACGCTATTTCTCTGACATTAAATGCTTCTGTTTACCGCATCGGGCACAACTTCAACGGACTAAAAACGGCCTCAAGGACGGCCAAGTTATTTTTAATCAACAAATAGTCGGCATGAAAGAAATCTTTTTGAAAAGTTATAATGACAGTTTAGAACGAGCACTGACGAATGCCCAATGGTTATATCTGCTTCAACGTGTTTTACCCATAGTTCAACAAGGCGAATCAGTTTCGTTACATACACTTCTTAGTGAAATTGTCGCCCCTGACGGTGAAAAAATGATCGATATAAGTCGTCGTTGCTTCTTGTATGCTTATGAAAAGCAGGCGATTCATTCGCCTGCATGGTTTTACTGTTGCTGTTACTTCGCTATTCGTGTAATGACTCATTTTCTTGCGGTGCAAAATTATCATCGACAGGAACTGATGTCGGAATGCGTTGTCAGTGAACAGTGTGATAAGGCCTTGAGCGAACTGTCGAAAAAACTCGATGAATTCCAGCCATGTGAAGCACTCTACAGTGGAAAAGGCCGTTCATCGAAAAAGAACGATACTGAGAAGCGTATTTACTGTTACCAACACAAAGGTGCCCACAGAGATGGTCATCGAACATGTCAATCGGTGTATGGGTTAACTCGGTTGAGCGAGTTTTTTGGTTGGAGTTTGACGGATATCTGGCAAGGTGACTTCATCTCTTCGACGAAAAATAAGTTTAAAAATACAATCTTCCCAAAAGCTATGGTCAAGGATATGTCAAGTATGATAAAAGATCTAGTGACCATCTTTCGACAAGACCAATATGCTGTGTATGATATGTTTGCTGTACTATTAAATGAGCAATTCAGCGAAAAATCGCCGATGATTTTTAGACGTATTTGCTTTCATCCGCTAAAACCAGCTTCACCTTTAGGCGGCTCGCTTCGACTTGATAACGATCAGAGACATACACTTAGTCGCCGATTACTGTATCAACAGTCTTTGGCCGAATTATTTTTAAAGTCTGTCAAGGCAACTATCAATGGCTTTGGTTCATGTGACGAGTGTCAAGAAAAGCTCCATGCTTCATGGAACAGATTATTATCAATCCCTCGTCCACCACCTGCTCAGATTTCTCAAGTGGCAGTCGAAGAGGTACAGGGTTGTGCCATCTGTTTCGATGGTCTTCGCAATTTCCTCCTCATCCCTTGCGGTCATCGGGGTTACTGCGAAAAATGTGCTGACGAGATTCTTCGCGAGGCAGGCTATTGCCCATTTTGCCGGGCACCGGTTAGTGCAAAACAGCGCGTGATTGATGTTTGACATTTTTTTATATCCTAAATTATCAAAACTAGTTCAGAGATTTCCTGCGAATAAACAAGATGAATTGCTAATTGATATTCGATTCATTAGATAGGTGACATATCCAAACTGACTAATTTCGGCGACGTGAGTGTCGGCGGATAATAGTGTGGGTCTCGGGATTCATCTCTCTCTCTAAACTTCGCTCCTCCATTTTGTGATGGTTGCTATTGTAGACGACATCTAATGAATGACACACTGTCACCATATGGAGTTTCAGCACTTCATGAAAGTAAAGACGAGGTACGATAAAAGGGGGTAAATATGGTGGGTGTGGATGTTGGTTTCGATGTGGATGCGGATGTAGATGTTATTGAATCCATCCACATCTAATGAATTAAGAGAAAATGAAACAAGAGATCTTTCTGACGTTTCAAGAAACAATAAAGTAAGATTTAGAACTCTTTCTTTCTCAATCTTATTTTTTAATTTTATACGGACATTAACAGAATTAAATCTTACTTACAACGAAATCAGAGATACTGCAATACAATGCTTAGCTAATGTCTTATACAATAATGCGGCAAGACTTTTAACTCTTTCTCATGTTTGTTTTAAATCTTTTCTTGGACGCTGGCAACATTAATTCGTAAGGATTCCAAAACTGGATGTTTTGGAGCGTAATATGTAGCTAATGTCTTAAGAAACAATAAAGTTATTTCTTTCATTGACGATCTTAATTTTCATCGATATTAAACTATTTATTTAAATACTTCTTACACTTAATATTAAATCAAATCCCATTCAAGATATTTGTACACAACACCTAGCTTCTGCAGTAAAAAATAACCAAATAAGAAACTTTATTTAATCATTTCATATTTGAACTATTGTACTTAGACATTACAAATATTGAAAGCTGATAATTATCAAGTTTCGAATAAACTAAGAAATCGCTTGACAACCGAAGATTAAAGATGATGTTTTACGATAGAATGTCGTATTTCTTTTGATGAATGTAAATATGGTTATTATGAATCGAAATAATGTTTAATCAGTTTATTTGCATCATAATAAGACAATTATATCATAGATTCAATATTGAAAACTAATACATTATTTTTCATTTTATCATTTTAAATAAATCGAGAAACTGAAAACGAAAATGTTCTTATGTAGTCAAATTAATTTTGAAAAGCATGTTTTGCTTAAATTTAAATGACAGAATAACAGGAATTTTATTGATATGAAACAATTTCTTTTTCATAATAATGACATGAGAAATAATCATTTGTTAAGCAGAAAGAAAATTTACATTTATACTTGATATGATTTCCATTATTCTATTGTTTATAACTAAAATGATTCATATGACGTTTTGTCAGCAGAATATTGTATTGTTATCTTATCATGATGTATACACTTCAGCATACGAATAAAAATAACTAGGAATAAATGAGCTGGGAAACACATAGTTTTATAAGTCGTGTTTGAAAATAAAAAGAGATTGGATTTTTTACTGTAGTTATCGTTATAGATATTGTTTTATAGAAAAATCGATATGTCAATTATTATTACATTCCAGAAGTGTATTTATCTTTCTTCTACCCAGAGAGGGAAAAAAATGAAAAATTTGTCGCATGGCAATGCACATTTTAACGTAGAAAGAGGAAAATTTTATTCGTTTGAATGTAAGTCTATAATTTAAGCGTTAGTTGATTGCAGATAAACTGAAATCATTAAATAACAATGCCCGATCGACGTGGTAAGAATATTTTTTATCACTAAAACTTTATTCATAGTTTAAGAACATTTATTTCTATATTTCTATAGGTAAATCAGAGAAAAGAAGACAAACTAGAGAACAGAATAAGCATAATTCCGAACGAAAAGAAAGAAGTATAAGATTTTTTATCATTAATTTTGTCTATTTTATTATTTTTTTCCAAAAGATAACGATGATCGAATAAATTCAATCGATTGGTCAGTCGTAGATTATGATGATGAGAATGACTTTGATGAGTGCTTTTCTGATGATTATGGAATATCAAATAAATCTACAACAAGTAAAAGTCAACGTTTTATCACCACTCGGAATTGTCAACACAATATCAAAACAAAATCATCTGCAGAGACAAAGACTGAATATTATTTTCATGATCGTCAACCACCTAGTCGAATATTTAAGTAAATATTTTACTGAAAATAGACATTAACTATTCTTTTGTGTAGTATCTTTCCTAATATGAAATCCAAAACTGAAGTAATGAAACTTTTGAAAGGAATTCAAGATGAAGAAGAACGTTATTGTCAACCAAAAGACGAATATGAAAATAGAACAACAACGAAAATACTGAATCCATTTCCTCGGCAACCTATTATTGAACATTTTAAACGAGGTAAGATGAAATTTTTTCTCAATTTGTTTCTATCCAATATATCTAGTGAATTATACAAATTTTGATACAAAAGATGGAAAACAAATACTAAAATACTTAGAAAAACCAATTTTAAGAACATTCCAATATGGTGTTTTACTGTTCAATTCAGAAAAACAAGTAAACTTCAACAATTATTTCATAGTTCTTCACAAAGATTGCATTAAATTATCGTTTTTAGATCTTCATTGTTCAAAATCATGATGGCATTTGGAATGCTCCTATGAGTCATCGAAAAATTAATCAAAATTTGCAGTTGGAAACAATTAACGAAACCGTTTATCGTGCATTCAATGAACAAATCTGTGCTAAACATCAACTAACCGACGAAATATTTGAATCTTATGATCTTCAAGAGCAACAACATTTGAATTCACATAAATATATTGAAAATGATCAAACTGAACTGATTGGATTATTTATCAGTGAATTTGATGATCCTATCATTGAATTTGAATTACGTGATACATATGTAAATCAAGTACGTTCATTCGATTGAAAGATATTCAAATATATGTATTGATCTTTGAGGCATGCCAATGGATCTCCATAGATGATGTTATCAAACATGTGCCGGAAAATCAACTTGATGTATATGGCATTCTTCGATCATTTGTAGAGTATGTTTAATATCTATTCTAATGATTGTTGAAAGAATCTTAGATTTTAATAGACATATTCAACGTGGTACAGATTTGAATAAAACAAATTCGAACAATGATGTAAGCGCTACTATTACTACTTTGAATATAAATACAGGTATTTTATATGTTTTCTTTTATGAGTCTATTATATATTTTTTCTTAGCTCCACTAAAAAGATTTTTATCAATTCGTGATGCAATTTTTGATCGTGCTCAACAATGTCTTCAATTTGAAAATGAATATAATCAAGCTTTGGATGAAAATCTCTCTGGTACATTACTTAATAATTATGCACCTAAAATTCTCGGATCATCCAATTTTAAGTTACATGTTCATGAAGATCATCTAAACATCTATCAATATGAAAAATGTATCTTAGAAAAACTTCAAATTCCATATTACAATCAACCAAAACTAAATTCAATGTTTCCACATCGGATACATAATGGAGTTATTCCTCAAGCAAAAAAGACTTCTATTCTACCTATTCTAATCATGGCTCAACGTTATAAAGTTGATATTCATAAATATCATATCATATGCGAAAGAAATTCATTGCGAAATATTGCTATGAATGAAAACCCATATGTAATGGGTGTGAAAAAAATTGGTAAAACATTATTTCTTAGACGCCATGATAAACGATTTGTAGATAAAAATCAAGCTGGATATCGATTTGAGCAGATGTGCATACGTGGATACAATAGTAGTACTTGTTTTAAACAATTAGTTGAAGGAAATATTGGTACTTTTAAAACATTAATAACTGCAGAAACTGATGCAATTGATGAACAAACTCACCAAGCAATCGAACTGAAAAGTCGATATAATACTATTGATATTTATGATCAAGAAGATAGCTGGTTACAAACATTTCTCAGTAAGTTTACGAAAATCTTTACATCGTTTCGAAAATATAATTTATTTTAGGTGATACAAAGACAATCATTGTTGGTAAACGTACAAGTGAAGAACCGCCGCGACTTGTGAATCTTCATGAATATAATGTTTCAAGTATTAGCGATGATAAAGTTAAAAACAAAATTCTTCTACATCTCTATCGAGTATTAGATTTTCTTCAGCAAAATGTTAAACAAGATGGAATTTATTTACTTTCTCGTCATTATGATCCAAATCTTGAGAATCATAATTTATATCTTTATAAAGTAGCTGAACAAGATGAACAAGAATTGACATTTATTACACAACAGATACTTGCTCAATTAGGTTTCAGATTTTAGATTATACTATAATAACATCTATACAATATTTGTAAATATAAATCGAACTCAACGATATACTGAATAAATAAAATGACTTTTTTTCACAAGGGTTTCTATACAGAACAAGCTTTTATATAGATAAAAATTAATTTAGCAATAAAGGAAAATACCAAGTGCTAGGTGAATGCAATATTCATACTCTCAACACACCCCGTGTCGAATATTAACAAATGCATCGAAATCGAATAAAACAACGACGACCCATACGTTTCAATGCATGGCGATAAAATGAACCTGTCAACGTATAAAGATAGAATGAAGTTGAATGTGTAATACAAATAAGAAGTACAATTAATGAATAAATTAGATTTTCAATTGCAACACGATATGAACTTTTTGTAACATCAGATGTTAAACTCGCATAAGCTCGATAAATTCCAAAGGGCAAATCCAAAACAAGAACAACAAATACCTAAATAAACAATTCAATTAAATATCTATAGATACAAAAGGAAGAGTTTTTTTTACTTGAATCAATACCATTCGAGTAAGATTTCGATCATTGAGTCTTATTAACAATCGACTATTGATACAATTTTGAACACTTCTCACAGGATAAACAACTCTCGATCGAATATTTCGAATTGTTAACAAACCAAATATTGCTAAACAAATACTTGGTAGAATTATATCAAATAATAAAGCAGCCCAATCATTATATAATCGACAAGGAATATTTCGACCATAACAAAGAACAGGAACATTTGGAATACTTCCTTCAAAACAATAAACAACTTCAATAAATAATAAGAGAAATAAAACAAATATTCCAAGAATAAAACGTTTTGCCATTTGATTTGTACTGAATTGACGCAATGTAATTGAGGAATGACTACAAAAATATCGATCAATATTTGCACCAACAAGACACCAAATACCCATTGGCCAAGTAACATTGAGAAATAGTTGACGAATTTTACAAGCAATATCATTTTCATTTGGCCAATTGACATTATAACTAAAATTTAATTTCAATAACAGATTTTCTTTTATAAAGAAATGAAAGAACGAACCCTTGTAAAACTCGAGTTAAAAATCCTGACCAAATGAAGATCAAACTTGTGATTGATGACCATGAAAGATAAATTGAACAAGGGTTTTGTTGAAATGAACGTTCAGTTAATACACAAATATTAAGGAGATTGCCAATAGTTCCAAATAAAAGTAATAAGGCAGCTGCATGACGATTGATTTGCATTGTTGCATAGCTAAGAGAAGAAATGAAATCAAGATCGGATGACATTTCATAAAAGTTGATTAATGAACCAATCTTATTTGAAGAATATTTTACTTGATTTTTATATAGAAAAGATTAATGAAATCATTTTTAGCACGAGAGCACAATTAGAGTAGAAAGAAATAGAATTAAGTGGATTGAACAGGATGATTATCCAGCTGCCGACAAAGGGTCTATGAAAAGTGAGAGTTACTTTTTTCCATTTCTTCTATCGTTTTTTAAGAACGTTTTTATTCCACTTTCTTTAGATTAATGAGAAAAATTTTCATCGTTATTCACTTCAAAAGAAATAAACATCAACATAATTATTAGGTACAAATGATGTGACTAAATTTAGATGTATTACCAATAGTATTAATGAAGCGTATTTTTATTCTCAGGAGAAACAAGTACAAATGAATTAATCATGGTGATAGATCAAAATCTTTAAATTATTCTTTGATAATATTGTCTTTTGTAAATTTATATCGATGAATAAACGATAGATATATTGCAGAGAATGAAAGTATTCTGCTCTAGTAACATCTTTCGCTCTTCTAGTTTAATTAGTAGACATAGATAAGCCAATAAACTGTGAAAAGAGATGATCTAAGTCTATCTGAAACACGCATGCATCCGTTTATTTGGATTCATCAGCAAAAGATGGGTTATTGGATGAATGGCGGTGTCACAAATATATTTTTGTCTTTATTTAAACTGATATTCAACAAATAAAAAATTATTCTCATTTATGGAAGCTGTCGAAGGAGACAATTCTGACATGTTTTTTTATAAATGCTACCCAACAGCTAGTTCGTGTGCAAGATGGCAAACATCCGGAATGGGTTTTATTTCATCATGGTTCATTGTTTATTCAAACAATGCCGAATAACCAAGAAACACCAACAGATGAATTAATCAATAAAGCTAAGAAAAGTTTATCAAAAGTTATTATTGCACCTCGTACCGTCTTTGGTGATGCAACTGTTTATAATTTTGATTATGAAAATAAGAAAAATTATTTCATTTGTTTATATGAGTTTCCTGGTGCAATATTGATTCATCCATCGAAAAAAGTTACACACGGTATCTTGGCAATGCATTGTGGTCGAACAAATGTTTTAAATGATAAAGAAAATCCAATTATTATTACAACTGGTAATACAAAACCAAATTCATGAATAATAATATTATGTTGAAAATAGAGGAGCAAACGAGATTACTCGTTTTTTTACTGATCGTTGTCAGTAACTTTGTTGTATATGAGTGTATCTCTTCTCCACTTACATCTATATCCTTACCTACAGTTGATCGAAAAAAAGTACGGATTTTATCTGTTTATTGTATTTTTAGAAATAAACTAACTTTCGATTATTCTGATCAAACATTTTTAAGTTTGACATCCGATATTCATACGAATTGGTACTAAAATATTGCCAAATGTTGATATCATATTTGAATATAAAATCTTTGCGAACACTAGGGTGTGGGTGTGGATGAATAATGAGAGGAAATACCCTTACCCATACTCAGACACACTCCCATCCACACCCTTGAATAGTTGGACTGAACTGAGTTTGTGTGTTCGATATTTTTCCTTCTTTCGTTATATTATTCCTTACAAAACAGATCTTTTAAACTACAAAGTAAGTTTTATAAAAGGTGTATACACTCTTTTTTTCTCAGTCATCGTCTTCTTCGGATTCTTCTTCTTCAAAGTTTTCATCTTGCAATGCTAAATCAATCCAATCTTTGAACGTACCAATTTTGTTCCATTCAGGTATATTTAATACTTGCAAATAAATTGTACCCGTTCTCAGTCCCAATAGATATTGTTCACCATAATCATCCATACCTTCACCAATTACCAATAATTCACTTTTCATTTCATGAAATTCTTTATTCTTAACAGTCTTCTTATCATTGTACACTTTTAAATGTTCCCGTAAATCATCTTTCATTAGACCTTCACCGATGCTATTGTCATCGTCATCTACTAGTTGTTCAAACAAATCATTACACCATGGTACATTTTCATATGGATGCCATTCGTCTAGTGGTAGAAGATCAGTTGTTGGTGAACGATATGAAAGACCAAATAGATATTTTCGACGACCATTATGAATACGAATAGCTTGTTTAATATCATTTGGAAGTGTAATACCACCGAGACGTCGTTCAGCTTCTTGTATATCATATTCACTAACACCAGGAATATAACGATTCTGATATTTAGAATTTGATTTAAAATGAACATTTATTTTCTTCCAAAGTTGTTCATATTCTTTTGAACGTGTTTGTTGTAATAATCGAGTCTTTAGATATTGTACTAAGAATAAAAGTAAAACACTGGTAAGACTCATCTCTAGATGAACTGTCACCACGAAAAGTCATATGAGAAACTCATAACATGAAAACCGTGATTCTTGTGTTCATTTCACATTCAACATTATCACAACTGACTCCCCTGATCACGATCTTTAGGAAAGTGACAATCAGTTTTTTACTTTATTAAAAATGAGAAGTTAGAACTTTAAAGAAAGATCTTCTCAATTTTTCGATGAAAAACATCTGTTTTCTTGAAACTCTCGTTTCGATAATTCTCATCTTGTTTTAGATTGATGATCAAGATTCAAACACGGACAAGTTTTCAGCTTACCATTTTGCTTAATTAAATCTTCGCTATCTTGTATAAATGTCATTTCAACATCATTATCGAAGATCAGTCTTTCAGGATGAGCTAGAACCAGTGAAAAACGCTTCATAGTTTTAATACGTATCTGTTTCACAAGTACACTTACACCACAACCAAATATTTTCTCGAAGTTTTTCCAAGACTTTCTTTTCATATTCTTCTTGATTATAAATTTCTATTGTGAATGAATTTTGGCCATCTTCGCAATTAATTAATCTTTTTTCAATTTCAGTATGTGCGCGTTCTTTATTGACATTGCCATAGAAACTATAAGTAAAATGTGTCTTATTTGACTGAGTATCTTGAATAACAATATAATGACCTAAAAACAATCGAAATAGATTTCGTTTGACATCTGTTTATTTTTAGCAGTATGTTCAAGCATGCAAAAGATAAAATAATTATAGAACGCAGGTCCCGTTCTCGTTTATATTAGAACGTTTTAAAAGTTGGTTCCAATATTTTGATAAAATTCGATTTTTCATGCTCAAATTGGATGCATACGAAGTTAGTCTCTGTTGATCTATCTACATATGGAATCTCATATCAATAGTATAATGAACTATCTCTAGTCGATAACCTAATCTTCACTAACAGTAGATGACTTACCCACAGCAACTTGACCTACAAGTACGATGGTGTCGCGGTTAATAATTGATGCTTCCCTGCTTGTTCCAGTATTGGCTAAAAAAGAAAGAACAACAAACGAATTAGCTGAACAAATGAGAAAAGTTTTCAAAACGAACTTTTCTGGTCAACAATTCAAAGGATAATCATATTTAGAGATTTTCTGCAAAAACTACGTCTCGTTTTTGCAGGATAGCTTGGCGAAAAGCTAATTTGTTTATAAATGAATCATTAATCTCTCGATTTTTCTATTGTTGTGCGGTACTGTAACAGTCACACTTCGAACGCGAGAGATCTTTTATTTCTGTCTGCTTACCCATATTTTCAATTCGCATGTAGTACAAATTTTGATCTTCTTTGCTTTCAGTTTTCGTAAAAATGACACGTCGTTTCGATGTTTTATCTTTTGTTCCACTTGGTGTTAAAATCATATAAATTGATCTCTGCATATGATCACTATCGTCTCCGTCATCATTATCCTTATAAACAAAATCAATATGACCACTTTCCAACAATGTCAGATGTTTGAATTGGTCATTATTGTCACTACTTGATGCTGGTTCGTCCACTGTTTGTATTGTTGTTCGCGATGAAATTTTCGATTTCTTAGATCCTCTTTTTACCGATTTCGACTTAGTAGTCGTTGTAGAAGGCGTAGCTTTACGTTTTGGAGGCATAGTGTTTTTGTAAAAGCAACTACGAGTTTGTGCAGAAACGGTGCGCAGCAAAAGAAAAAATATATGTAACTCGTTATTGATGCTGTACACTCGTGTCTCTTGTCTTTTTTTTCTTTTTCTTTTTCTTTTTCTCATTCTGCTTACACTGATTAGAGTCAATAATTATTCTCGTACACAGTAGATGGATTCTTTTTTTTCTTTTTCTCGTTCTGCTTACACATGCCAGAGTAAGTGGCTATTCTCATACACACTAAACAGAAACAGTTACACAAAAGAGAAGAAATCGTAAGGGTGTGGGTGCGGGTATTGAGAGATTTCATCTTCTCCTATAATCACACAAAACCACACCTATCCCGTTACTAAAAAGCCAAAAATAAATTTTCATCTCAATTAGAAATCAAAAGGAAAAATTCTGTTCTACTCCTTATGGTATTACTTCATCTTTTGGTTTGAATACAGAACAAGATCATCTGCACTTGGAAATTCATAGAATAACGTATATTCATTTTCTTCTTTAGAAGTGATGAGGGATGTTTTTTATACTACCTTTTTTCATACTGTATTTGGCGGAAGAATGAGCATGGGGAAAAACAAATCAACATATAGATGGGGTTTATTGAATAAGTAGAAAAATGTATTAACTTCTATCGGAAATACTATTATACTAAAAATCATAACCAAATAAATATAAATTAAGATAAAACTCATTGATAGTCTTTTATGATATTCATTTGGTTTTTGAGATTATAATGTTTTTATATGTATTATACCATTATTTTGTTTTTTGTATTCATTAAGTATGACTAATTAAAATAAACCTAAAAGCATTAATACCTTTCATGTTTAATCTTATTGCAATGTATTCATATCTCTCTGGTTATTGCCGTCATCTATACATTTCTTTTCTTGTGCTCATCGTTCATAATGCTTAATTTTCCGGTTTCCATCTATAAATACCTAACGATGCTTCGTGTTCAAAAGTATATTTGGGTATCACATTTAGATATAATATGAAACACAATTATTTTTTAATATAGTACCCATGAACATGTTATTGTTGATATACTGAAACAAAACTAATTATGATTATTCTTATACATTCAATCAGAGGTTGTAAGTGTCCCGCTTTTAAAACAATCCACACTCACGTCCACAAGTATGTTTCTGCTAAATAGAATAAAAACCAAATGATCACTTAGACAGCTGTCAAATACATTTGTTACTAGAAGAAACTAACCAGAGAGATATTTTGGCACATTGAAGAGGTTTTTCTTATAAAAATTCACGTCGCATGTATAATTTATTCATCAGCACTGACAATTCACTCATCTGTGTATTGAAAAACTTGTTTATTTCATTAAAAAATCTTTATTATTCTCAAGTATGAAAAAGAACTGTGTTCTTGACTTTGTGATTATTTATAGGAAATAGAATTATAATGAGAAGATTATCCGCTACGAAAATTTTCTTCTAATATTATTTAATTTAATCGAACAGTTACTTGACACTTTCATGATAAATAATAAACAGAAATGTTTGCGATCTTGAAGTGTATTTTGAAGACACCAGGATTGAATCTATTTCCTAGAGTATTTACTTCGCGACAATAAAACTTTAGTAGATAAACGTCTATATTGATTGCTTCTTCCCTTAAAAATTAATTAAAACAAAAAGCGAGTTGATCCTCTATATATTCTCTTGACAATATATCGTTTTGAAGAAAGCTACCAGGAATGTTATGGTGAATAATGATTCACCAATTCTTTCTTTTTCTTTTCTCGTAGTTTTTCTATTTCATTATCTTACTGTCGTGTAGAATTACTTGTAACATGATAGATAATAATTCGTGCGTTATTTATCTCTTTTTCTTCTTCTTTCTTATCCGTGCACATATAGATGAATAACTTTGAGCGCGTCGTGTTCATCATTTAGAAATATTTCAAAGTAGTCTCTTTTCTTTCTTCACAAATAGAAGAGAATATAGAATAAACATCAGTATTCTGGCATAATTTGGTAACTGTTTTTGCTGACTGATCGTAATTAGATTTGAACCATTGATGATCACAAGGGGTTATCATTATTACTAGAAATTAGTGAGATTACTATTTATCTCTTATACTCCTATATAGATGGAACTTTTTATACATATATTTGATCCTCTATTAACTATTGCATATTGTTCTATTTGATAGAATTTTAATTGATTAGATGTCATCGTGGATGAACACTTTGCTTGCCATTCAACAACAAATTATTCGTTATGTTTATTCATTATATCTTATATTTGGTATAACCGGATGTTGTCTCAATATTATTCTCTTTTCTCAACGACAGTTTCGGACAGTATCCTGTTGCACATGTAAGTCAGTTTTATTTATCGTAAAACATTGAGAGCAAACTAAACATCGTTAGATTAAGTAGTATCTTGTAACGCACGAATTAAAACGAGTGTTGAAATGTATAGAGACAGAAATTTGCACTCCCACTCCATAGACATGACAGATGTTATTAATTGACATTAATTGATATTACAACAGCTACTTCGTGTTTCACACTTTAATCCCATCGAGATTATACTTACAGTTTTTTTTTATTCTGATATATGAATGAATGAATATCTGAATAGTGATTGTTGATTTTTGATGAGAACGATAAATAAAGCAATGATTATCAATTTTTTAAACAGATTTCTTAGCATCATCTGTGGCAATGATAATGAATCTCGTGTTCGGAATCGGACCACATATGTATACATTAAATCATGCAGATCCAATTACGACAATACCCACATTTTGTAAAATGCGCATCTATTTAATTCAAGTCGTTGCATTAACGTATCGCTGGTCACTGACTGCAGCTTGTCTTGATCGATATGCACTCTCGTCAACAAATACACGTTTGCGAAAATTTGCAAAAGTAAATATAGCACGCCGTATTGTGGGAACGATAGTGATCGTATGGGCCATTTTGCCTGTGCATACTCTTATCTTTTACAATTTGAGAGCAGGTGCATGTGGTATCTTTTATAATACTGCTGCAGCTCTTTTTCATGCCATCTTTACCACCATGGTGTCCTGTGTTCTACCCGCCTCTATTATGTTCACTTGTGCCTTACTTATTCGTCAAAACCTTGCTCTCAAACGACAACGTCATCAGTTAACAAAAAAAAGGGATCAAGTAAAACATAAAAATCGTACACGAGATCAGCAAGTGTTAGTTATGCTTTTCATGCAAGTAATTGTCTATATCATTTCAGTGATACCTTTGATGATGATTTATATTTATATCTCTGTGACACTCCATATTACAAATAAATCTATCGAACGTATAGCTATCGAACGATTTGTCGGTTTTATAGCTGAAGCAATGATCTATCTATTTCCTGTTTCGTCATTCTTCTTATATACAATATCATCGCGCACATTTCGTAATGAACTAACTCGTCTGTTATACTCAGTATTCGAATGTTGGCCGTTAATTAACATTCGTTACTTCCAAACCATAACGAACGATGATACATTGAGAAAAACTAATGGAAATCTCACTGAAACGAGCGGACAACAAGAAATGATAGACGAATCTACCATTTAATGATTATTCATTATATTCCCGATTCTCAAATTATGTTAGGCTTCGTCGTATTATAGTGTGGCCATGTTAATGTTTGCTCTCTCTCTCTGTATGATGTTTTGTTTCTTAAATGCAAGATGCCTTTCGTCTTGATTTTCTGGTTAGTTGAGAATTCTGACGAAACCACTCGACATCGTTACGTTTATATTAATTCAGTGTCATCTATGATCTTCATATGTGCTGATTCTTTAAGGGTGTGGGTGTCGCTAGATTTTATCTTCTCCTACAAACATTTACATCCTCAATATTCAACACAATTCTTTGAATTTTTCACGTGTGATTGAAATGTAGGAACACTACGGATGTTTTCTTTTGCAAGTTCTTTATATAACGCGATGTATTTTTATTCTTTTTCGATGAAAAAAAAAGATAGATGAAAACATAATAAAAATGGAGTAGATGCCTAATTCGACTTATAATATAAAAGAAAAATTGCATGTATCTATAACTATATATCTATATCCGATTAGGAATTTAGGAATAGATTTAGTTTTTTCATTTATAATTATAAAT